>JAUCMS010000045.1:8848858-8891106 GCA_032357445.1 Enteromius radiatus
CCCCCCCCCCCCCCCCCCCCCCCCCCCCCCCCCCCCCCCCCCCCCCCCCCCCCCCCCCCCACAAAACTATAAAATGATAATAAAATTGTGATAATAGTTAATAACTACTGATACTGGATAGGGATATATTGCATATCCTTAAATGAATACCCATTTGTGAATGTATGTGAACTATGAGGTTGTGTGTCAGGAATGCTGGGTAAAATTTGACCCTCCACTTTTATAATACTGTTGGTCATGGAAAGCTGGGATTCAGTTATTCTATATTCCCTGTGTGTGCATATGTGGATGTGTATCTCAGAAGCTCATGTACGCCTAATAAAATTCAATATTAATTTTTTTTTCTAGATGGCAACGTAAAAGAAATGATTTTATCTTCGCTTTCATTGAAAACATTTCTAAAGTCAACAAGTAATACCACAAGACACATGTTTATTTCAAAAGGCTGCCAAAAAAAGTACAAACTACACGAAACTTCCAGCTTTGGTTTAAAACTCTTTTAAGAATTTAAGAATTTTTGGAAATATTTGTTAATGCCAAATGACCATTAAAATTCCTAAAGAGAGGAAGTTTGGTCACAGCGCTGAAAGTCTGTTGCCGAAATGTTCTGACATTGTGGGGCCATTTAAACTCACATTCCTGCAAGGGAAATACCGTATCTACCAACACATAAACACACACACACACAAGCCCACCACTCTCTATTCACCTAGTGAGACATAAACACATTCAATGAAACATCCAACCTCATGAATGTACGGCGACATACATGTGCGCACAAAAACGCACAGACTTCAGTTAGAAATATATTAAGTTATAATGAAATACATTTTTTTCATATTGGATTTGAAGGCCCTGAAATCAGAATCATATGTTGCAATTTCAGCGAGACAGACTGTGATATGTTCAACCTGTAGGGAGGTGTGTGTGAGTCAGTAGTCAGACAGTATGTGTATGTGTGTGTGTGTGTGGAGGGTAGGAGTAGAAATACCAGACTGTACGCATAGTAGAAGCTATAGATCATGAGTGTGATCATGTGTGTGATTCTCCAACACCTGTACTGCATAAATTCTGAGCTACGGCAGCAGTACAACACAATTCTAATAACATAGAGTGAGAGTCAGCTACTGTAAAGATTATAACAAGACCCAGCTGTGTGTGTGTGTGTGTGTGTGTGTGTGTGTGTATAGAGCGCTGTCGAGCTTCCTGCACACCACACATGGTTTGTGTGATCAGGTTATGATTGTGTTTAATTGTGTAAGTCTGAAATGAGGCAAATTACTTTTAGATTAAACACTGAAAAGAAAAAAATGGCCATAGAACATAATGAACAGAGCTGTTATGATTATGATGATAATAACAAACGTGCAATAATTCCACAAAACATATGTATTTTCTGCTATAAAAGAGGAGAGTGGGGTAAGATGTGGCAAAGGCCATCACCCTGGTAATCTGGTAAAGCTGGGTATGTGATTACATATTTAAATATGTTTATTTTGTGTTTTGTGATTACATATTTAAAAAGTGGCCATAATATACAGCTGCCTGTGATTAATAAAACTGCATTTCCAAAGTAAATGTTCTACATGGCAAGTAAAAATGAGCTTCTGTCATTGAATAAGTAATCAGGTCTAAAAATATATATCATGCATGTTGAAAATGTATAAATCATTTAAACATAAGCTACGAAATAACTTTTTCTCCCCCCAAAATAGTAGCTGTGGGGTAAAGTGTGTCTACGGAGCCCCTTAAGGACTTTTTTTCTTTCTTAAGAGAGGTGGAAAGATTTTTTTCCCCCCAAAAACTTTTGCGTTTTCTCGTAAAACTTTTTGCGCTATCTGGTGTAACCAGTTGAGCTCAGATAAACACTTTGTTTACTTTAATCTTCCAGTGGATTAGACAGCTCCATAATGGAGCAGTTCTGCGTCATTAGAGGTGGTGCTGCAGTGACCGAAAGCAAGAGCGATTATAACACTCATATGGAACCATCAGCTTTCAAACCCATCGGATATGGCTGTATAGTCGAACACACCTGTTGATCTCTCGCGAGGCACCTGCAAAGTGCTTTGCACTTTTGCTGGCATCCGTACAGACATTGTGTGTTCAATTTGAAGCGGCGCTACAGCCATATCCGATACGTTTGGTTTTATCTTCATATTTATCCCATGGCACACCACTGCTTTCCCCTAACAAAGGGCATGTTGTGTGACTCAACTTTAAAGAAATTATATTTCTGTGGCCCTATGTTATAAGCTTTCTTCACATTTCACTTGAAAGCGGACATCATGAACTTTAATTAGCTATGCAAGTTTTGCCTCTTCCTTCTTGCCTAGAGAACAGCTTAAGTGAAATGTGGCTTAGCTTACCCCACTTCCCATAGCTCATACACGCACACACTCACAAAAATATCTAGATAATGCATTCACACAAACACTCACACTCTTGCTCTAAATTACCTCTCCTTCTAAAAGCCAGCACTTCCTGTAGAGACAGGAAGCACTCACTCACTCAAGCAGCCAGTCTCTACTGATTTCCTGAGATTTAAACAGAGGAACTATTCAGGCCCTTTACACAAATGTTAGCATTCTCTCACTCCCTTGCTCGCTCTTTCTATCACACACACTTTTGCACAATAACGAAGTGTATAGGCGTGACAACACTCCTGTCAAAGAGTGATTCAATAACTACTTTATCTTCTTCCAGAAGAGGGACATATTAGTCAACATCCCAACAAACCCAGAGAAAAACAACATTCTATTTCCCTCATGTCATATCTGATAATGTCCAGATTACGTACGTGTATGAGAGTACTCATATCGCATGAACCTAATATTTGGCAGTTCAAATATAATACGATATGATGTTAAATCAATATGGCAAGGATTATTAGAGAGAAATACAGAGTGTGGTGGACTGTAAAGCTACAAACTATGAAAAAGTTTAATTGTGTAATAAAATAGGGGCTCTTTAACCTGCTCTGTGGGTGAATTTACAAGGAATCAAGGATCCTGCCACCCACCGAATTGCACCCCCACCCCTCCCCACACCCACCGGTCAGGTTTAATGGGCAGAGCAGTGTTTGACCTTCCACCCCTAAACCCTAAAGCAGAAACTTTGACCATTAAACAGTCCCTCCAAGCCTATTATCCAATCAAATGCATCAGCACGCACATCTGGATACTGCATGAGTGTGTGTGTGTAACGTAAGAGTGCAGAGATGATTAATGCGGGGGGTACATGGCAGACTGCAGTGTCATTAAGATGTTTAAACGTGACATGAAAAAGTGCTCTAGTTTCACTGGCTTAACCAGACCCTTCAAACTACTGTGCATCATGGCCAGTGTGTGTGAAAATGAACTGCTTTTATTTCAGTGTGTTTGTGTGTGTGAGTGGAAGAGGCAAAAGATTTATGAAATCACACAAAGACAAAAAAATAAAAACAGATAAAAAAAAAAAGGGGGAAAAAAGTTGTCAGAATGCATTACCTAAAATAAGTAACCTGGATTACATTACTAACTTCATTTTTCATTATGTAATCTGTAATGGACTACAATTTGTAAGTAATCTACAGAATGACATGTAAATATGGATTGACAAATTGATAGAGATAACAGAAACAGCTAGGCAGACAAACAGAGAGATACACGGACGGACAGATGGACAGACAGATCAAAGGACAGAGAGAAAGCTATTCAAATATATAGAAGGACCGACAGACAGATGTGCAGAAATGCGAAGGTTCAGGGGTCTGCATGAAGCTCAGAGTGGGTCCTGTTTCTCCGGGCAGGGCCATATTTGTTATTTCTATTATTTAAGACAAATGTAAAAGGCAAGAGACAAACAGTGGCGCACCTGTGAAATGTGGCCCCAGGGAAACACATGGCTCTTCAACTATTTCCTGGCCCTAAGGGAGGGGCAAAGCAGAACCAGATGAGGAGGTGACTGGATCGGCCAGGTCAGATCGGGTTGGATAAGGATGTACGTGTGTGACTGTGTGTTTGTGTGCATGCACATATAGCTAAAGCTATCGTGTTCACTTCCCAACCATCTCCACGAGGACAACTGAACCCAGACGTGCAACAAACTCCTAACAATCTATACGTGCACACAATGGTGACGAAAGATGACGGGGTCCTGAAAGCATCATTTAAAACATGTCAGTTAAGTGTGTGAGATGCTCCATTAGATATAGCGGGTGAGAAGGTAAGAAAACTCATTAAGTCACTTATCACCTCTTTACATACACACACGGGCACTCAAAAGGATGGCCAGTTACATTAGCCTGTGATCACAGAAGGGATGCTTTTGAATTCTCAAGGCGGGCACACTGACAGACATATAGCAGAGCAATGATATTACCCACATGTCTAAATACATTTGCGCACACACACGTTTACACACACACACACACAAACGCAAATACACACACAGCATGCCGAGGCTCCACAAATCTCCCTCCTCCATCGTGACATTATAGTTTGATGTCCGCCTGTGTCCGTCACACCATCAGATTTTTGGATAAATAGCTAACGTGGTCACATATTGCTATGGAAACTCTATTCTTCGCTAAAGCCAGTGCCTGTCATCACAAAGATTACCACAGCTGACTGATGACCCAACAGCAGACTGTGTAAATGTGGACAGCACACACACACACTCTCAAAGGAGAAAGCTGAGCTCTCCTGTTTCGGTGAGTGTAGGCTGATCGGCAGGAGCTACTACAGGATTTATTACATTCTACATTTGTTCACCAGATTATAAAAATTACACACATGCACACAACTCAGGGTAACACACACATTTGTTTCAGTATTTATTTTGTTATAATATAATATATACTGCCAATGCTGGTTTTATTTATATTCATAAAAAACTGTAATAAGTTATATTCTTAAATATTTTTAGAATTTAAAATAACTTATTTAAACTTATTTATGTTAAATATAATTTATTGATGTGATGACAGCTGAATATTTAGCAGCTATTACAGTCTACATTTTGATTTTAACATGTTGATCTGGTGCTATTTTCAATCTTTATTAGGCTAAATTACTCATGGTTTATAAAGAAAGTAGTATTACTAAACACTACTTTATGAACTATTTTCATATACTATTTCTAAAAAGTAGTATGTAGTATACACTACATACACACAGTAAGCAGTGCACTTATCTTTCATTCTCAACAGAAGACAGGTCAAGAGCTCAGGACAAACACACACACACAAGGTTTCATCAGGGTTTCCGAAATGATGTGTTACAGTGGTACACTGTTCTCTGCATACAGATGCCATTTGGCAAACAGTCTCTTTCTCTTGACCACAGACACACACAGGATCTCTCGTGTGTCACTTGTTCCTTCAGTCTTTTTAAAGTAAAACTCAGCAAGATTGACTTAGTGTGTATGTGTGTCTATGTGACATATGCTGCCCTAACAACCGTTGTTTTTACTGGCAAACCCCAACATTACAAAAGAAAAGTGCCTGTGTGCACCAATAATTTTCCACCCAATAATGTATAGCATAAATGGTCTTTCCTGCTTATTAATAATTCATGACAGATATATAAAAAAAAGTGTGTGTGCACGTGTGACTCTGGATAAATAAATCATGAAACAGGTGTGACAGATACAGAAACATCTGTCAGCTTTACAGGACACAAATGAAGACAGAAGCAAAAAAAAAGAGAGACTCAGAAAGAGAGAGAGAGACAGAAAGCAAATATGAATTATTTATGAGTGGAATAACGTGACAGATGTGGGATATTTTCATTTCCAGTAAGTAAATGCAACTCACAAACACACACACACATTTACACACCAGAACTTTGCATCACTTCAAACGGTGCGGTCTGGACTTCCTCTCACGCTCTAATAGACAAACAAGGTCTGTCTTGAGTCTTGAGTCTCACACACAAACACACACTTACACTCACACCTGTACTGATGTGGGACTCGATTTATTTAAACATATTTCAAGTCATTTTGTGTCCCTTGACAATGATACAGGAACACAGTATGAACATGAAACCCCAATCCGGACCATATAAGTATGAAGAAATTAAGATTTATTTTAAAACTGTACATACTTAAAATATCTCATGCCAAACCTCTATTATTTTGTGTTTCTGTTCATTCAATTTAAGTCAATGGGGTCCAAAACATCAACATTTTGATGTTCCATTGTGTAGACTAAAAAACACTTTGGCATTTTTTACAATGTCTTAAGGGTTTGAAAAAAAACCCCAGCCCTTTAAAGAGGTCATATGAATCGATTTCAAATTTTCCTTTCTCTTTGGAGTGTTACAAGCTGTTAGTGTATAGACAAGTTCCAAACAATAAAGTTTCAAAACCAAAGAGATATCCCCCCCATTTAAACACGCCCCCTACTTTTCTACATCACAGAGTGGGTTTATTTTTAAACGCTGCCCAAATGTTTATGCACAGAAAGAAGGCGGAACTATTATTCTCACTGTAGTGTTGCTGCCAGTTGCTGGACATCCTGCGTTTCATTGTGAAACCACTATGCTTCCAAAGGAGGACATAACTAGAGATCAGTGGTCAAGTTGTATTCACAACTAGTGCTGGAGTCTTATTGGCTTACTGACGTTGATGAGATTAAACCCTTATGTATCGAAACTGGGTACCAAACGACAAGATATTTTTCGTTACTCTGTTGTATAGAGGCAATTCGGTCAATACGTAAAAAGTATCGACCTGAATAACCAGCCCTAGACATGGTGTTATGTTTACGAGACGCTATGCAATATCGCATGTTATATTAAGTCATGTTAATCAGAAATTATGTCCCCACTGGATGCAATAAATGACTAGTTTGTTATGCGTTTTATTGTTTTGGTGTTATAGCGCCGGTACATGGCATCACATTATGATAAGGGGCATAACATTTCCACCACATGCTTGGTATTTGTGGTATTTGGCCAATCACAGTGCACTGCATAGCTGGCCAATCAGAGCACACCTTGCTTTTTTAGAACGATGAGCTTTGTACAAATCGACCCGCTTCAGGAGGCTGGGCTTAGAGGAGAATCGAAAATGTATAGTATGTGGAAAATGATGTGTTTTTTACACTTTAAAGCGCATTAACACATTGCATTACACCAAATACACAAAATAACGTTCTTTTTAGCAACATCATATGACCTCTTTAACTGTAGTCACAGTTAATTTACAATTAGAGAGTAAAAACTGTGTTACTTTGTTTAGTGGCGAACACAAAGCAAACACACAGAAAGTTTAACACCGCTGTTTTGTGAGGATTAAAATTGCGGTAATGTTGCGCTATGGTTATAACCGGCCATGTGGAAAACTGGTGTGCTAACATGGAGGAAAGTGGGAAAATATGGGCTGTTGCAAACCATGCTACACAGTCATGAATGGCCCAAAAACACACGCACACACCCCTCGTTACTTTCTGTGGTGAGTCAACAGAGGGTTAGATTTACTTATTTGGTCTCGATGTTGCAAAAGACAAAAACGCGGGCGCTTAATATAGAAGCTGTCAGGGGAAATATGTGACTCCGCTGAATGATGGAGTGTGAATAAATATGCATGTGTGTGTGTGTACGCGCATGAGTGTCTCCACCGTAATGACAGACTTTGGCTGCTGACTACGCAAGGGAAGAATGAAATGGACAGAAAATGGAGCGACATAGGAGGTCTGTAACTCAGTGAGAAAAGACAAGGTGAGAGGTGACGGAGGGGTCAGCCAGGTCTGGGATGGAGAGCGTGTGGGTGTGACTCCACGCTAAGAGAAAACAGACGTTAGCTGAGGGAGCCTGATATTACAGCGGCATTACGAACGTGGTGAGTCTTCATATCTATTCCAGAGAATGAGCAGACCGCAGACCATTAGACTGGATATGTCCCTGGAGCCATTAATTTCAAAAGAAATGGTGCGTGTGCGCAAAAGTAGAAAGAGAGACACAAGTTTTGTTCCAAAACCTAGTGAGCTGTCTCTCTGCCCACCGCCTACGTAGGCAGCACACTAACTGTAATGGAACCTCAGAAATGACCGATTTGGAACGCTCTGCATAGGAAGAAGGGCAGGACACAAATAGCCTTCCACACAAGACACTAGACTTATAATTAAGAGTTTGACATTAGCATGTTGCTAAGCTAATTATGAAAGAGACAAGTATTGCATTTTAAATTTCACTTAATATTTGACATTTTATTGTACATACACCATCACTATTTTTTTAATTTGAAGAAATTAATGCATTCAATTTGATCAAAATTGAGAAAAAATTTATTTTTATATATATTTTTTAAATTAAAACGTGTTATTCTATTAAAATTTCAATTTAAATAATCAGTTAAATAAAGCATTATGGTTTCCAAAACAATATTAAGCAGCACAACTGTTTTTAACTGTAAATAAGAAATGTTTCTTGAGCAGAAAATCAGCATATTAGAATCATTTCTGAAGGATTATGTGACACTAAAGACTGCAGTAATGATGCTGAAAATACAGCTTTGCCAACACAGGAATAATTTACATATTAAAATAATCTTAAATGTATTTTTGATCAAATAAATGCAGCTTTGGCAAGCATAAAAGATAAAAACAACAAAAAATAAAACTTAATATTTGATTTGTGTTTTTTAACTGAACATTTTACAGCGCATTCTGAGATTGCCTTTGTTTTTTAAATGCTTATATTCTAATGCCAAGAACCAGTAAATTAAGTTTTTCATATTAATATTTATGGAAAGAAAGTACCAAAGTCTAATACAGATGAAAAAAAAAAAAAAAAAATGTACCAAGAGTTTTAAATTACGAACATACACTAAACATTTTTCATGGCCTCATTCTAACGATATAATATCCATCCCTCTTGATTCCTGCCCTTAAATGTGAGGCCACCTTAGAATTTGTACAAAAATAAGTGTCTTAGGATGAATCCCATTTGAGAAACCGACCATTTGTTATAGCCTTCAATTCAGGAACATGCCTAAGATGCCTTAAAACACTGCTTCCGTAGTCAGCTCACTAGATTTTGGAACAAAGCCACTAAAAAGATAAAAACACCCTGATAGACTGAATGCATGTGAGCAACAGAAAGCAAAAGAGAAAAGAGCTCCTTAACTCGTTGAGGCTGTACTGGCATGTTCAATTTCTGCACTGCACTGCCAAAACACAGGCATGATAACAGAACAATGTGATAAAATTCGTCTCTTTCATCCACTTGCTAAGATTCTCCTCCACTCAATAACTATTTTCCTCCCTTTCTTATCTCTCCTCTCTCTCCCTCTGTCCCTCATATCTTCAGCTCAGTGAGAGGCTGAAAGTTGAGGATTCTGGTTACAGAGGGCATGTGAAGAGAGGGGAGAAAAAAGGGAGAGAACAAAATGAGAGCATCTGCTTTCATCCTCAACACAGCGGGGAAGAGCTCAGCCATGTCAATCACACAGACAGCCAGCTGCCACACGCACACACACATGCATGCCTTACAGTGGAATAAACCCACATTCATCATCACAAAGCCACTGTCTCATACTCAGAGGAGTCTAATAGTCGCTCACAGACACGTATGACCTCGTCTCAGCACAGAGAGCTTTACACAAGTTCAGGAATGCCCCGTGTTAAATGCTCTGCTAAATCAACCTTAAAATCAGCCCTTTCCCTAGATCACCTTACATATTGTGGGTGTGTGTATCTGTGTGTTAGCAGGTTTTAAAGCTTGTAGTCCAAGTTCTCCCACATGAAATGAGGGAATGAACGTGCGCACACACACACACAAATACACATTAAGGTGGTCTCCGCTTGCAGCTGTGTTTATTTATTCTGCTGGATGCTGGCCACTGGAGTTTAAGGCCCCCACCTTCTACCCCCACCCCAAAAAAACCCCAAAAACCCTCACACACAAAACCAACCACTTCATACCAAATAACCCTCAAGAGCACCAAATCCTACCAACCCGTACAACACCCACCGCCTATCTCAAAACATACCTGATATTGGAGCGTTTGCAATGCATCGTTTTTTTTCTAGTAATAATACAAATAATAAATTATAACAACAATACAAAAAATGATTAATAATTATAATATACATATTTTCAACATCTTTATTATTACAGTAAAACTTTTGCTGATATATACGTACACACACACACACACACACATATATATATTCAACATTTTTCAAAAAGTTTTTTTAGAGTTCCTTAACTTTGAGGCAGTTCAAAATAAGAGCATTTTTAAAAAATAGAAATCAAGCAATAATATTACAATTACAATTACAAAGTATGTATGTGTGTGTGTGTGTGTGAAAATTTATTAGAAATCATGCTAAATTATTATTTATCATTGTTATTATTATATTATTTTGAAAATGTAAAAATGTACCATGATTTAGGGGAAGGGTCAATTCAGAGTACATACAAATCATTATTTTTATGGAAAGTCACTGTAACACATTAAAACCCAAAGACTGTGTGTGTGCTACAAAGTACAAAATGTGAAAGTCCTATTGGTCAAAAAGTTCCTGCTGGTTTCCCAGTCTCCTCTGAAAACAATCTTTCTGGAAAATCCAATGCCGTCTTCACACTAAGCATTACAGCCATGAAATAAGAGTCTCTCGCAGTGACGGGTCACTGCAGGTACAGTTGGTCACCGAGCTAATGAGTGATTTGATTGGCCGTCGGGTTCCCATAAAAACCAACATGATTCATCTCCAAGCTCTCTTTAGTACGCGATTGTTTGGCGGTGCGGAACAAGGACAAAATCATTTTGTTGCTGAAGAAACAAAGCGATCTGAGGTGAAATCATCTAAAAAATAACAAAAACATCAGCAACCTCTAAGACCCCGTTGAGAATTTTGCGCTATCAGCTCAGCCTGTGTGTTTTCACAGGAATCTTTGAACTTCACTTCATTTGCACCCTGATTTTATGTATGTTTTTAGTGGAGGCCTGAAAGAATGAATTCCATAAAACTATAAAGCTTCAAGTTTCAAACAGCTTATTAAGTCATACAAACTGGGAACCAATTAAAACTGTGTGCGGGTTCAAGAGTTTACACAAACATACATTGCTGATCTCCCACTGCCTCGACTTCATGGAGTCATATCTGTATGCTTATAACTAAAAATGACAGACATGCATAGAAAAGACTTTGATCTCACATGGATGTTAATGTTCAAAAGTTTGAGCTGTTATTAATGTTTTCTGCATTTATTTGATCAAAAATACATTAAAAACAGTAATACTCTGTTACAGTTATACCGCTAAAATTGTTTTTTGAAAAAGTAATACCTTTTTTTTTCTGATTCAACAGAAAGTTCAAAAGAACAGTAAAACATTTTAAATGTCTTTACTGTAACTTTTGATCAATTTAATGCATCATTGTTAAATAAAGCTATTTATTAAATAAAAAAAAAATCATACTGAGCCCATGATTTTGAACAGTATTGCATGCACAAGTTAAAACAGTAATAGTGACTGATGGCGCTTGACATGTTCAAAAACACGTCTACATGGTTTACTGCAACAAACCCCCGCTTTCAAACATGTCTCTCACTAAAGATTTCACACAGACTGGAATAGCGTGTGGAGGCATCGTGGAGTTGAGTCCTTCAAGAGGTGCAGGACAGAAATCAACAGTGCAAACAAAAGATGATTGACATACTGTCTGTCTGGAAAAATGTAAACCTATAGACCCAACAAAGGATTTTACATTTTTGTGCTTTGCCTGGAGGTAAAATACATGGAGTAGAATACATGGACTGTTTCTGCAGCGAACCGCACTGATCTACTTCATCTCCACACACACGCACAACTCTCACAAATATACACACGCTCACAGCTTTGGTCCCATTTCCCGAAATCTGCCCCAGTCCTGAGCCACATAAACCTGGCTGCATGATTCAGCCGCCTAGAATACCAGCGTTCCCACAGGAAACCTGGAGCAGCTCACACATGCATGCACACACACACACACAAACCTAAAGCTCCCACTCTGGCAAAAACCTAAAGGAACACAGGTCTCTCTAATCCAGGATAAACACGACAGCACGGCTGTGCACTCAGAGGGTAATTACAAGCAAATTGAAATGAAAGTGCAAGGTCAAAATACACATATTACATATGGCAGGCCAAACTGAATATATAGTTATAAATAGTTCTTGTAATAGCTGTAAATGAGAACAGAGTTTTATACTCTAACAAACTTGTTTCTATATTTCATTTAAACAGTAGGCATGCTTTTATTATTACTTACATTTTATGAGATATATGAAATTCCTTGACAGCTATGCAAATCACAAAACTCTCACAGCTTGAATTGTAAATGTTTTTGAAAGACGACTCTGGCTCAACAAAAAATTAGAGTGAAATATTATTTAAAATAACTGGTTTGAATTCAATATATTTTTAAATGTAATTTATTCCTGCAATGGAAAAGTTCATAAGTGTCACATAATCCTTTAGAAATCATGATACACAAAGAAAAATAAGGATACTAATATGGTACAGAGGTACCAAAAAAATATGTCAAATATGTTCTTTTAATGGTACTGCTCCAAGCTGTTGTACCCAAAAAGTATATATATGTATAATACGATTGAGAAACATTTATTGTCACAATCTAATACCAATTAAGTTGCTTTGGGATTCTTGTTGGACTTGATTATGTGAGAAAATAATTTTAGATGACAACAGCATAAACAGACAGCGGAAATGCAGTTGCAAACTGCTACTCCACTAGAGCGAGATGATCATTTGTCACCAGGATGCTAATGATTTCATGCACTGTCACTTTCATTCTGGAGTTCAGCTTACTTTGGGATCTTCATCATACCCAGCTGGCTGACCAGATGAAATGTTTATGGCACAATTACATATGACCAATGGATCCCTTTCTTAAAAAATAGCAACAGAAGACACTGGAATTGGTGTACACACTCATTGCCCCAAATAGAAATGCTTGCAAAAACTAATACATAAGAACGCAGACACACCATTAAACAGGAATGCACATTGCATCAACAGTAACAAGAAATAAAGAGAGAACAAGAAAGTAATTATGCAACTATGCTTTTTAAAGTGGGGCAAGTCAACGAAACAAAAAACTACCTCATATTTTGAATAATTGTGTTGCACTAATGTAACTAATGCCCTATTAGGACAGGACTAGTTTTACAGGGGGTCGTTAGAGAAATGTTTGTTTCACAGACATACTTGGTGATTTAAATCCCGTCCGAATCTGCCATGTTTGTGTTTTTCTCTCACAACCTTACCTTACCTGTTTTTCAGCCAACTCAGTGAACCTCTAAGAAAACTAATCCCGTCCGAATGCGATGTTGATGACTGCGGTGATATTATTTTTCACAACATGTTTCCTTGCGTGTTTTGGCCAACACGATATGCCGTAGATGCTCTTACCGCACACACATTTGATAGATAACAAACTGTTAAGACTGGCCATTGTAAGATCAGGTAAGATTACTCACGTTCATTTCTGTACTGGGCTACATATGTTTTAATTATCAAAATTAAACATGGGTTTACTACAAATAAAAAAAGTTAAGCAAATTAACCACACATTAACATGGTTTTGCTGTACTAGCCATTTAGCTTCACCATGGTATTTGTGATTGTACTAATTGTAATCAATCCGAATGACTATACGCAATGAATGCATACACGTAGTTTAGAAAACTAGTCCCGTCCGTATAGGGCTTAAAACAACGTTTTCATACAATACAGATCACTTTATAGAGATTTTAATATTTTACATACACCATAAGTAAATAAAAATCATCTATATTAGGTTAAAAAATAACTTATTTAAATCAAAAGTGAGCTTGTAGATGTCTTAGAGTCTTGAAAGTGGCCTGACATATCAAAACAAAATAGAGGGCTGAAATTTTGTGTTCACTCTCATAGAGACAACATGGCAATGGGTTGGAAGAAAACAGTGTATGTGTACATCCTCAACAAAACTGAACCAAAATGTGTGAGTGTGTTCACGTACCTCAACATAATCTTTGGCATGGCCCCAGTCTCTCTTGGAGTCCAGATTACCCAGGCTGAAGCATTGCAACTGCCCAAGATGGATCTTCGCCACAGAGCGACTGATCTTCCTTGTTACAAAATTAGCACCTGGAAAAACATTTACGCAAAGATTTTAAAAATTAGTATGATACATTAATACTTTGTCATTCTTTTTCACTCTCGTTTTATTTTTTTCTTCCTTTATTCTTTTCTTGTACCTGTCCATTTCATTCATTTTTGATCACACTCCCCCTGCCATACACATGTCAGTGCAAATTTGCGTTTTGACCAAAGCGAATTGAGAACTATGGCCGTCAATCTGTCCTTCTCGCACACACAGGCAGAAACACACACTAACAGTCACACACAGGGATAAAATCAGACTCTTGTCTAGTCACTGGACCACCCCAGAGAATCTGTAAGCCCGTCCAAAGTCCTACTGAGCTGCCAGACACACACACGAACACACATGCTTCATCTGTGGGAAACCTTGGACGCTCTCATGTCCTGCTGAGTTGTGCTATAGCTTGAATCAGACAGAGGTGGGAGTTCTAGACAAAAACCTCCACCGCCTATAATATCAGGCCCGGGTCAGAGCAAGAACACACTTACTTTAAGTGTATAAGTGAACGACCACTATTACGCTCTTGACTTGGGCTGAAGCCTGCATGTGTGTGCGATTTTGGCTATAAAATCTGTCTGGAGAGAATCAGCAATGCCGGGAAGATCATGCCCTATAATTGCAAAACAAAAACGTCAACTACAAAATTGGGGCGGTCTTAAACCTTTCTTAAACTTTTTTTCCGCTTGCCCAGTAAAGCTAGATTTCTACTTGCTCTGCGGCCATGAATTTTTCATTTCATGTTATAACTGTAAATATATCAGTATTTAGTTCCCATAGCTTAAACAGCAAATGGTCATGGGTTCGATTCCCAAAGAATACATGAACTGATGGCATGTCGATAAGTCACTCTGAATAAAACCGCTTGCCAAATGTATACATGTAAATTTATTTGAAGATTATTGAAACACACTTATAAGCATTCCTGTAGCTCAAACGGTAGATCATAGCCAAAACACACACATTTGCCAAGGTTCGGTTCCCCTGAAATGCATGAACTATATACTTTAAATACAGTAGACAATGGCGTCTACAGTGATGCCAATGTTAAGAGTTTAATTCTCAAGGAAAGTTTCAACTGATTAAAGAAACAACACACTTAATACAATATATTTCTCTTTGTCGTGTCATGTTAGATCTGCCAAATGCATAAAAGTGTCCATTTTTAAAAAATATTAACTTTTAAAAACTTACACATGGGTCAAATACAAAAAAGGGTTTAAGTACGAAAACAAAAAGTGTAATACAGTTTTGACATTGTTGTTTTTTCCCCAATTCCCAAAAATGTTTTCACTTTAATTTAATTGCAATTTTGTTTTTCTGAGCAAATAAATAAATATAAAAAATTTTTTGTCCTGATTTACAGAAGACACCCAACCAAATGTCATTCAGTGTAACAAAATCTTTTTCCTGACATAAAAATAGGCTGCCATCATATTATTTTAATGTATTATCTTAATTATGAACACACTAGTTTGTGGTGCAAACAATTTTACTGTTTACTGCACGTTGTTATTCTCATCGCTATTTACCTATAGCGTCTCACCCATAGGCTTACTTCCGTGTTGAGGAAAAAGGTGGATATTTACAATAAAAATCAATGATGACATATTAAAAGACTAATTACTTTCACCCCAAAATGCTAATTAGATGTCATTTTAAATGTATAAAATTTGCCACTATTAATTTTTCAGAAAAAATTTTTTACTAATTTAAAACGCAACAAAATTTAATGTTTCCTTATTCTTTTATATATTTTAATATGTACAAGTCAGAATAAGCATGTTTGAATTTTTATATAAATATTGTATTACACTGAATGACAATGTAACAATTTCAATAAAATTTTGACATTTTATTCTCCAAAAACGTATTTGAAACATTAAAAGTAGACACATTACTTACATTTATTGTGCGTTCTATGGACATAAAATAACTTTTAAAAATTCCTTTTGATGTGGACATCTTAATATATTTGACCCACCTTTCATTTAAACCAAGTGATCTTTACCAAAAAATAACAATAAAGTTTTTACTAATAAGCAGAATTCACAATCATGTCATAGAAAATCATATGTATTCGATGCATAAAAATTCTTGCACTTGATTGAAAAAAAGAAAAAATTAAGATGTGCTGTAACACTAATCCAAAACACTGGCCCAAGGCCAGCGAGGCATCTTTACTACTGATGCCTGATCTGCAATGTAACCTGTAATGAAATGTAAAAAAAATAAAAATAAAAAAATCGTAAGTGGACAGACTCTTTCCACTTACAGGATGTCCGTCATGGGCCCCCCGTGCGCAGGCTTGCTGCTATCACAAAGGGCTCTTTCTAATCCGCACTAAACGCAGCTCACGACCAGGTGCGTGAGCTTGGCACGACAAGAACGGTTTAAAATACCACACTGTAAACAGCCGGGTCAATCCGTCGTCACAGACAAACCACAGGGGGGGCACCCGAGGATCTGATTTCTGTTCACTCGTTTGAAAAAAAGAGGAAAAAAGTAAATCGAAGCCGATTGACCAAACCGTGGTCCACAATAATGGGCCGGCTATGCATCTGTGCGAAAGTGTGTTTAAAAGTCCAAGACAGGCCATTTCCGCACACCGGCTCCTGTTTCCAGTCGGAGTGTAATTAGGCCGTCTCTTAGCACACGGTGGGAAGCCGTGATGAGGAGCAGAGTCGCAGGGAGTCGACCGCAGCTCGCTCTCATCAAGTCTAAAACAACCCAGTTTAGGGCAGGTTTAGACCGTGATTATGCGGACGGCATCGCGGCAGACCTGCAGGTGTGCGTGTTGGCAGCGGAAGGTGCCCAGGCGCTGTCAATGCACATTTAAAAAGTAATGAGCAAGGGTAACGTTGAATATCAAGGACGAAATTTCTAATGGATGGAAAGACGCCCTGCCAAACCAGGTGGAAATAAAGTGCAGTCAAGATGTCTGGTCTATCAGTCACTGACACTCAGATATTTCCAGCACGTTAAAAAAAAAAACGACTGTCAGTACAAGGCCCTGTTCCTGTTTCTTGACAAATGTCTGAACACACATTCATGCAGATGTACACGCAACCATCTTATTGCCACGTTCATTTAAATGAATGACAAAAACACACAGCAGCACACCGCTCTCTTTCAGAACTGGCAAAGCTGCAGTGTCAAACCAGAAAAACAGTAAGAGCGCACTTTTCCTATTGGGTCAGTGCTATATCTTACAAGTTTTGAATATAGTTACTATGGATAGTCATCTTCACAACTCAGGGCGATGGCTGAGTAGCTACAGATGCATTGCGATACGTTTCACTCCATATTACGATGCAGTGCAATCTGATTTTAATTAAACAATGTGATTCAATGCAATATGATGAAATAAAAAAAATAATAAGATCCTATGCAATTTAATTTAAAATGGTACAGATAGTTTGGTCATGGTTTGCAGGTTTAAGTTTTTAAAATATTTGTATAAAATGTATATATATACATTAATAATTATGTAGGTCAAGTTAAGTAGAAATCTGAAATACTGCCCCAACCAGGCAATGGAAAAGAAAAAAAAGAAAAGAAAAAAAAAAAGACAAAAAAAAACCTTATTGAGCCCCGAGTAACGAACCATATCAGCTTTTGGGAGCGAATGTGGGAGTGTGTCAGACAGACAGAGACTGAGAAACAGAAAGCAAGAGAGATACTAGGTGAGGAGTGATGTAAAATTTTGAGAAATTAAAGGAGCATCTCATTCACTTCCCTTCTTTGTTGCCGTGACAACATGGCAACACAAACACAGGTGTGTAAAGCGGGTAGACAAGGAGTGAAAGAGCAAAACATCTCACGGCTCATCCAGCAGTGTGCGTGTGTGTGTGTCTGCGATAGGTGAGAGGTCCATCGACACCTTCATACAGGTGCAGCCCTTCTCACCTGGAGAGGTTTAACTTCTTAAAACGCCCGTCTTTCAACAGGAGAGAGGGAACGTGAACGAACAAAAAGACGAGAGATGAGCGTGTAATGGAGGAGCCCTCAGATGTCTTCTGATTGACTGGCACCGCCGTTTCTCTCCTCTACAACTGAACACTGTTATTAGAGGTTCCAACCTGAATAGGTGTCAAAGTGTAACTGCTTTCACATGCGCACACACCCCAGACGTCTCTGTGGCGGATTTGTAACAGATTATTTTTCTCTCCTCGTATTTCGTAAACTCTTTCAGAGAGAGTTTGTTTATTGGTGAAAGTAGACACCGGCTGAAATTCCGAAGTGAATTCCAAACCAGATTAACTCATCATCGCCGGCCCGCCCAATGAGAGGAGGCTACCACTGAGATTGGACAGGAAATGAAGTTGACTTTTTTCACACTATCCCATCCATCTCTCTCGCTGTCTAGCTATCTCTAACCCTCCTCCAGGCTTGTACTCCCTTTTTTCCGCGTCTTGCTTCAATTTATACACCCGATTAGACCATCTAGTTGGCTATGTTTGTGTCACCGGCTTAAAAATCCACCCCATTTATGACAACACTGCACTTCCTGTGCTCTGGGATTGTGGGTGGGGGCACTGAACAACACTCTTGTTGTTGAGAAGATGTCATAGCTGCACCCTTTACCAAATGTTGTGTCATGATACTCCCCCGTAAACCAATCACAATGGGTCTGGCCACACATACAACATGCTCCCTAGACTCTTGCATCACTTCCTTTAGCGTAGTGTGTGGAGAGTTATTGTATGTCTCGTGAGTCATCTTGAAGTCTGGATAAGTTAGATTCTGTCTGAATAAGAAATTAAATTAAATTGTGTTTAATCATGTGATGCTGTCACTCCCATTACAATCACTGAAAATATCTACACTTTAAGCGCTTATAATGGGAGTGATATGGTTGCTGTGTCACGCCACGCACTTGCAGTGTAAACAGTTTTGTCGCCCCAAGATTGCCATCAAGGCACTGATAGACTGAGCAATATTCACACTCCAGAGGTTCCATCTACATTGTAAAAAAATGACTGCGATTGTAAAGACCGGTTAAATGGTTAACGGTAAATTCCTGTAAAATTTACAGGGAAAAAAACGTAAATTGACATTCCCAGAATTCCCTGCATTGCAATTCAAATGTAGTTTGAATTTTATGTTTTATCTTTAAAATAATGTTGTTAAATTAATGTTTAGTGTTTTTTTTCAGTTTAATAAGTCTCATTATGATAGTGTTTAGTGTTTGTGTGAATAACACTGAGCACCTTCTATATATGTTTATATTAAAAGCTGTGACTTTCTCATCACACATGCATTTGGTGGTTATCAGTGTATTTCAAAGGTAAAAAACAGATTTCAGCTCTTCAATAGGTTGGTATATTAGCATTATATCAGTTAATGAAATTATACTTTTTAAAACTACAATAAATATAAAAAGCTATTCTTTTATACTGCATTAAGATATCATAATATTCCTGTATTTTTGATCAAATAAACAGCCTTGTTAAAAATAATAGACCTTTTCAAAAACATAAAAAAAAAATCCCCAAACTTTTCAATCGTAAGGGTCAGATAATAGAATACCTTTTGAAAGGTATTCTTAAAATAGAACAAATAAATTAACATTCAACATGAGGGCAAGTAAATGATAACCTGTAACATACTGGAAATATTTAAGAATTATAAACACATTTGTATGCATGACTTATTTTCTCGCACTATTACTCTACTATTACACTATTTTGTTATGAAAATTAAAAAGGAGGCCAAGTTGTTAAACCTGACCAGAACTTATGTTTTGATGAAAGAGGAGACAGAAATGATGAGGTCTAACACACAGCAGCGGCTTTTGGTTACTGTACCTTTTTCAAAACCAAATGAAAATGAAACCCAGAAGGCGTACTTTTACCAGAAAGTGGCCATGCAAGCATAATCTCAGTATATCTGCAGTGGAAGAACCCAACAATCCAAAAAATTAAAAAATAAGAAAGAAATTAAGTTTGTGGTTTGTATCTGACCTCTTCTAGGACTCTCATGATTGAACAAGATCCCATTCACAGCAAAGAGGTTATAGGCTTCCCTGAAGTTTACCACGATCCAGTATGCATACAGTTTAGCAGCACCTGTGATAAAAAAATAAAATAAAATAATAATATATATTTGTGTTTGTATTTATTATTAATATATCAGAGTAAAAATATAAAAACAGCATGTTTTAAGATGTGCGCATGCTGACCATAAGGAGATCGTGGGTAAAATGGTGTGGTCTCCTTCTGGGGAATTTCCTGTACTTTCCCGTAGAGCTCGCTGGTGGAGGCCTGGTAGAAACGGACGGTGTCAGTTAAACCGCAGGTCTTCACTGCATCCAGCAGACGTAGGGTCCCCACCCCGTCGACGTCTGCAGTGTACTCAGCCAGGTCAAAGGAGATCTAACAAACACAAGGCATTTAGACTTAAATGCAAAAGTACACAAGTAAATGGGCAAACCGCAATTCAGTCTCATGACATAACTCAAAAACATAAGCCAAGAAGTTGCCAACGTAAACATAATTTAGGGAAATATGAAAACAAGTAACTGCCTGGTAATAAAACTCAGTGCAAAACGCTCTAAACTGAGGGAAGGAATCTTCTTTTTGGTTGATATCAAGTGTCTTTGTTTGCACAGAGCTGAATGCTCTGCTGTTACTGGAAAACAGAGCATCAAACGATTTGTCTTCTAGCTCATGTAAACTGGGTCATACAGCTAAATGTTGTATATGGATAACTGCATTTGGTGCATATAATTTGCAAGCCATTAAAAGAACACCGGCGCAGTATTATCTAACAATACTGCATTATCTCTAGTTTAACTTTGCAGTGTATTTCAAACTGTTATACCAAATATATTTGAACCGTAAAGGATTATGTTCACTGATTCACTAAAAAGATTAGACTTAAAAGAACAACTGTTACTTCTCTTATGAATGCAGGAAAGAGAACAAGCATTGATGTCTACATTTTCAGCCTAATAAGTAGTTATCCAACAACTTTAGAAGATTAATTTAGTGCACATGCTCATATGAACTTCTATGACAAATTCATTGTGCATTTGCATCAATCTGAAAACGTTGAATTATTGTATTTAGATTGAAAAAAAAAAAAAAAAAGTACAGTATAGAGAAGGTGAGTAATTAAACGCTCATTTTTGAATGAACATTGCAAATAGTTTGAGGTGCTCCATCATGCGAATGAATTACAGCACAGAGTTTTTCATCGAGAAGGTCTCTGCTCTAATTTAACGAGTTCAGACATACTCAATTCCTAAACACGAGCGAGCCGGGGAATCCCTGACTGAAACTGAGATGTTAAAGATAGGGAGAGAAAGCAAGAAACAGAAAGACAGACGGGAACTGAGCAGGAGAAGGAGAGGGAGAGACAACTCATCTAACCTGTTCCTCAAATTTGACATACACTTCTCAGAATCGCACCTACACGTTTTTTCCATTGAGACAAACCCTCTGCAACAGGCACGATCTGAATTAGCCCTGAAATACCCTGGTGCACATCTGTAACCACACCTCAGAGTGAAAACAAAAGCGACTGACAGCTGATTATCGTGAGACTGAAACGATATTTCAGTGTCTTCGCAACGCAAATTCGCAGCACTTTCAAAATAATCCTTATAATGCGGCCACGGATTGACTTTAGTTGTGTTGCTTGGCGCATGGCCAATAGCTATCATTACCATTGCTGGGATAATTAGCTTGAAGTTTTTTGGACTGTGCAGACATGCTCTTAAATGTGAGCCAAAACATTCAATCATACCAGTTCGAACTAAGAGAGACATGTTTCTGTCAGGTACAAGTAGATTTATGTCTTCAGATTGTGTGGAGAGCCTTCACGGCATCTTGCCACGCCGCAAGCATTTTTCATTTCTTGGGCATTGTTTTCTCCAAACAAACAGCCAGGACGCGGATTTCAAATGTCACGAAAATGCCAAAATAGTGCTATTAGAGGAACACTGATACGGTAATTTGCTCTTTCCAGCTGTTACTAGTAGCAGCAGCCATTGCGTTGATGCAAGTGTGCTGCGAACTTCAAATTGCTCCGCATATGCATTCGCGGGCTAAGAAAAGACGTGGAAATTACAGGGATTTTGTTGTTTATGTAAGCTCGGCCGCATTTTACACATTATCCGAAGTGAGCAGGAGACTCGTAGAAAATTGTGTTGCAAAAGCAATTTCGTTGTGTTTCCACAGCAACTTGGAACTGTCAGGGGGGCAGGATTTATGCCTGACATAGGGAAAGTCCCTGTGGCCCAGGGCGACTCGTGCACAAGCGAACACCCTCTCTTTTTCGGCTCTACCTAATAGAGCTGGCCTCCTCTGTCGATACTACTCCTACACTCCTCACAGCTTCGGCACGTCAGGATTGGAATTCATCAGCTAATTAAATCTATGCTCAAGATGACACCAACTTCCCTCGCTCTTCTGCCTGCTCAACCAGACACGCTCACCTCATCATTCATGCCTTCCCTCAAACATAAACACACATGTAAACATGGCAACAGCCTGGATCATTATGGGCTGCGGTTGGGGTTGCCCCAGGCGCAAGTTGTCTGTAGCAATCGCAGAGCTCATACTCGCTTGAGTGTGTGAGAGCAGAGGGAGGGGAGAAACCATGACTGCGAATAATTAGGGAATCATTTAGCCTGTTACAGATGTCCTTAAACTGTCTCCATCCTTGTAAAAACAAAGCTCTATTTTTACCACATCTTATGTTTCCAGAAAGACAGCGCTTTTTTTTGTCTTGTGTAGCCCCACAGCTCCATCGGTAGTGCTCGGGAAGCTTCTTTGGCTCCGATTTAGAGATCTTTATTTTATTTCATAATCTGAATTAATCTTAATAATAAAAAAAAACCTAAACAAATAAAATAAAGTCAATGAATAAATAACCGAAAACTAAAGATTTGTTAATTTTCTTTTCTAATTAAAAAATAAATTAGAAATATTTAAATAAAGCAAATTATAATTAGTGCGGTCAAATGATTAATCGCATTTAAAATATTTTTGTTTTTATACATAATATATGTTTGCACACTATGTATATTTATTTTATGTTT
Organism: Enteromius radiatus; assembly: GCA_032357445.1. Lineage (NCBI taxonomy): Eukaryota > Metazoa > Chordata > Actinopteri > Cypriniformes > Cyprinidae > Enteromius > Enteromius radiatus. The sequence continues at coordinate 8,872,045 of JAUCMS010000045.1, forward strand.
TTTATATATATACACACCTAATAAATATACACAGCAGTACACACATTTACATTACGTAAACAAAACTTTTATTTTGATTTTAGTACTAAATATTATTAAATGAATTTAAAAAAATGTTTTATATATTTAAAATGAATTTACTTATTTACTATGAAGACAGCTAAACACAAATTAAAAGTAAAAAAACAAAACAAAAAAAAAACCACACACATGCAAAACAAAACTTAATTTATTTATTTATGTTATTTTTAAGTAGATCTGGTGTGGAAGAGAGTGACCAGCATGCAAAGCCTAAATGTAAACCCATTTTGAAAAACCCTGGGATGAATTGGAAGAGCAGGACAGACACATCAACAATCATCAGTGACTGACCTCACCGACGCTCATGTCATTTAATTTCAAATCTGCTCCAGGAAGTTCTTTCATTATATTTTGGAACACGACTTTTGGATTTGTACCCATTCAGAGAGTGGAGCATCAGTGAGATCAGATGCTGACGTTGGAGCTGGCTAACAGTAGGCTTTCAAAATTCATCCCTAAGGTGTTCAGGTCTTGGCTTTGTGCAAACACTTCTAAAGGAAGAGTATAGTGCAATCCATATAATCCGGCCACACGTTTTTCATCATCCTATTTCATTTGCTTGAGAACAGCGCAGTCACACACAAGGTTCTGTTCAGCTTCTGACAGTTGACAGTTAACCTTGTGCTGACAGAAACCAACAACTACCACATGTGATTGGTCTCTGACTGAACCAGCTCTCTGACACACACAGCACATGTGTCATCACAGTTGACAGGTGCTGTCATTTAGGAGCTTGAAAGAATGATGTGAGCTATTGCGAGCGCTTATCTGTACGTTAAGAAGTCTACAAACTGTTAAAACAATGGACAATGCATAAACTGATATGCCAAGATCAGCATCTCTGAGCATCCACCTCAGTTCTGTTAAAAGCAGTGAGCACAATGTGGTTCAGATTAACATAAAAATATCAAATACGAGTGCTTGACCTGCTTGTTTATTTTGAGAGAAGATGATGAATGCTTCCAAGCTATAAATAGTTGTAATTATATACTCTGGTGTCTAGCAGGTCTCTCTGCAGACCAAATTCATTACCATATAATTTTTTTGCCAAATGTTTGTGTTGACATTATATGCCATCCACTAACCTGTCTAAAACAATCCAGCTCACAATCTCAGACTGACTGTCACTTCTCCAATTAGTGATCCTTCTTAGTCAATTCCTTTTTTATAGATTTATAATGTGTAGTATTGAACATTGCACTGAATTAGCACTGAACTAGATTTAATGAGATGGCAAATGTAGATTTTAGTGTGTAGTTTTAGGAGAGGATGATGACTTTTAGCAGTCTTGAAACAGCAAATAAATTAAATTTACACAGCACTGTGAAATACTTAATTCTGATTGCTCGGATTGATCCATAATTCTCACAAAACTGACTGTTGTCCAGGCAACTAATTTCCTACATATCTGTAAAAGTCTCTTGTGTAAGAGGCAATCATAAATAATAACTATATATAAATAAATAACAAATAATAACTTTTTCTTAAAAAAATGGATTTAAATGTTCATTTATTTGGCAAATAGCTGCAATAAAACAAAATAGATTAAACGTATTTAATCACATATTTCTGAAAATTAAATGAATAATAATTTTATAAGGTGCTTGGGGCCTATTGGCAGGGCTGCACATATTAACTGCTGGCCTGACTAAGAAAAAAAAATACTTATTGTTGGTCCCTACTGGTATATCTCAGACTTACAGAGTAGATATCTAAAGGTCAAGCAGGCAAGTGGCACCAGCGTTGACTACAGGGAGTACAATAACTTCACAACAAAAAAAGGGAACCAGAGAGGTTTCTGCTTTAAATAAAAAATAAAAAAAAAAAGACGTGGAGATTGAGATTTTTCCACCAAACTGCATGAAAAAAAAGATGGAAATACAAACCTGGAGCCTTAATGACATTTCTCTGTATAACGTGATAACTAGAGTCTTATGTTTTTGAACTTAAGTTCTTCTCTTGCATCCTGCTATACATTCATCATAATCTTAAACCTCATTAATCATTTTCAGAGTTTACTTTGGAATCACACACTATGATACTAATCTGCAGCTGAATATTTCCTGATCCTAGTCTTCCAGTCATTTGAGCCAACATCTCTGGTTATGCTATGATCCAAACTACCATCCTTTATTTTCACTCCTTACTTCTGTTCCATATCTTTGCCAAGGTTATTACCTGATGTAACGGCAATAATAATAATGATGATAATAATAAATAACAATAAAAACTAAAAGCTAATAAAACTAAATACTAAATGCTTCTCTTGACTAATGTTAACTCCCCTAGGGCAGGGCATGAGACAGGAATGTGTCCGTTTACACCACACAAAGGATGAATTGTTCATTGCAATACCTGCTTTTATTCTGTAAACGGCTATTTTCCACCTCTCAATCAAGCGTCGAGTGCTTGTGCTAGCGAATTCACAAAGACTGGCATATTATTCAGACATACCATGTCAGTCACATTCCTTCCAAAATTTTTAAAGGTCCTCGACGTTGATAAGTCAAGCCATCTTAACCCATTTTAAATATTCCCAAAAAAGAAAAGGTGTACCATAGGACACATCTTCCTTGTGTTCCTTCGTCCTAATGTGGAGCAGTCAAGGCTTATGTAAGGTTTTTTTTTTAACTAGTTTAATGCTGTTTCAATCCCTGGATTAATGCCGTGGCTGCTTGATGCGCTTTTTGTTGCCACTTGCCAGTGTTGGGTAATTTTTTTCAAAGCTGAGTGACTTATTCAGAAACTAAGTACACACATACAAATATAGGGGACTCATTAAACATAATAAATGAAATTAATTTAAATATATATATATATATATAGTATAAGCCAATTCATAAAGGAATAGGAAAAATAAAGCATTGATCATAAGAGCATAAGAAAGAAAGAAATAAGCAAACATAAGAAAGATATATACACAGACATATACACATATGTGTGTGTGTGTGTTTGTGTGATATAGACATATAAAGAATTCATTATTACTGAGGAATTAAGAAATAAATATATATCACACTAATAATATAATATAGAAATCTATAATCAAAATATTTCTATAAAGTATGAACTAAAAACAAATAATGATTATAATTGTTCTACTGAGGGAAAAAAGAGAAACAAACAAAGAAAAAAAGACAAGAAAGATGTCCTATTAATAAAAAAAAGCAATACATTGTAATTATCTAAATATTTATATAAAAGCAAAAAAAATAGTTTAAAACTTTAAATAATGATTATTATGACTAGTCTACTGAAAAGCAAACAAAAAAGAGATTAAATGTCATTTGACTTTTCTACCACTTCAAGTGTCTGAATGAGCATGTTATACAGCAAGTCTACCACACAAGTAAACATGTTTAAAATTCATCTGCATTCCCACCCTTCAATGAGTGACAGACATGGCAGTGCAGAGATTTTTATCTCTCATAATTAATCACTTGCTTCAAAGGCACTGTCATTTAGATAAATCAAAATAATATTTTTAACGCCACTGAATAAAGGTCTGTTTGTTGGCAGTGACGTCAGTCGTTGCAGGTGACAAGAGTGGAATGATTTACTCAAGCAATTAACTGTAAGTATCTGTGTAAAAGCGAGAGTGCCTGCGTCCTCCAGACACCTAATTAGCTAACAAGGAAACTTAGGCTCAGTTTTACACAAAGTCTCCAACACTGCAAACACAACCTTATTAAAAAATTCTGTCGCTATTAGCAGAAAGAATTCTGATCTTTCAGCATGTCACTCAATCCTGCATCCTCTTGCACGCTGGCTGTGTCACGTCAATCTACAAACACATACACAATGCCAAGACAACACTTGTATTACACATCAAACATGTTCACAAAAGACAACTCATACTGCAACGTTCCAGTCCAACAACTGCATATCAATTACAGATCTGTACTAATCCAAAAGCAAACACAAAGCTTATGCCACTCACACCCTACTGTACATAACACTATGAGCAAACCCATTCAGCTGGTGCTAAGAGATATCTGTGCAACCACAAAAACATTCACAAACAGACTTTCAAAGAGTCAAAAAAAAAACGTACTTGGAAGTAACGGAAATTCAAAGCAGAATAATACTTGCCCAAGTACCACAAATGTGTTTTGTGCTCTCTTTTTCTTAACTAAATCTAAACTACTTTAACATTAAAGAAAAAAAAAAGTGTCAAAATTCTATTTGGAAAGAAAATAAATTAAGCATCAAGCTGCTCTTCTAATTAAATAGGGTCTATTAATTTAGATTATTTTTTGCATGAAAATTCATTTTTGCAACTGTCTGAGTGCGTGTTACTTGGCTCCCAGTTTTAGGTTAAATAAGTGGCACTTCAACTCATTTTATCATGTGATCTAAGCTTGATGTGGCCAAATGTGACTAATTGCAGTGTGCTATCCCACAAGGCAGCTCCACTTGTGGTTATTTGATAATAACCGCAAGGTTTAAACTTGTACAAACATCAACACGTAAAGTACACGGTGCTCTTTTTGTAGTAAAGCCGTGATCGCACGCTGACATTGAACTGACATTATGGATTTCTTTTCCTGTCATCGGCAAACAACACACAGGAGACAAGGTCCTGACATGACAGTCGGAACAACGTACATTAACATGAAAATAGACGCCTTTATCTCTCTATTGTGTTTGCACACACTGACCTCCTGAAGCTGGTATATCCCACCTGAATAATTCAGTACTTGTATTATTGTCATTATCTTACATTTCATGCTGTTCTGCAACAGGTGTTGCCCTGTAAGTTTTCCATTTTAATATTTTTCCATTTTAAATTAATTATTAGATTTAGAGATATTATTCAGGTACATATCAAAGCATAATCATTAGCACAAATTTCTTTTAAAAAGACACTACTGTAAGGTTTGGGGTAGGTAATATTGTTTTAATACAAAAGTCTCTTATGCTCAGTAATTTATTTAATTACAAATGCAGCAATATTGTGAATTATAACAGTTTCCTATTCACACATTTTCACTTTGTGTAACTTATTACTGTGAGGGCAAATCTGAATATTCAGTACTCCACTTTCGGATCCTTCAGAATAAATTGCTCGTGAAACATTTATTGCTGTATTATTATTAATGAAATGAATAGAAAACCTGAAGAACAGCATTTATTAAAAGCATACTTTTTGTAACATTATAAATGCCTTTGATGTCACTTTTGATCAGATTAATGAATTGTTTGTTTATTACTTTATTATTATTTTTATTGAAAAAAACACTTAAACCTCTACTGAACATGTAATTATATAAAAATACTGAAATATGTTTGTACTGAATAAGTATATCTGTCCAGCTATCCATAATATTTACTGAAAATAATATTTAAACTTTCTTTAACTTAACACATACATATATATATATATATACACACACACACACACACACACACACACAATCATTCATTTTGATTAAAATTTTCCATAATTACAGAGAATGACTGAGATCTCGCAAAAAAAAAAATCCAGTGTTCAAATGTTGTTATGCAACATTAGACCTGAAAGACTCAACACAGTTCATTACAGTCTTTACGCTTGTCGTCCTTCTGTCATTTATCTATCTGATTTATTTGAATAACCTATAAACAGCACTATAAATGCTTACAGACAAAAACAGAATGTGTGCAAAGAAAAAAAAAAAAAAAAAGCACATCACTTTCATCCTGAAACATTCTTTTAAGCATAACCAAATCTCCTACAAAAACCACCAAGCAGTACTCCCAAACAAAACAGCACTTTGCTGACCCCTGTGTGTAAAAACTGGAAACCGAGCATGTGTGTGTATGTGTTTTCTCTGCCACTCTTTCTGCCATATCCAAACAAAGTGCGGTGAGTAAAAAATGTAAACTACAATCAGAGAGTAGCAGTGATCTACCACTTCATTACTGCGGGCACTGATTGAAACGCCTATCTTTAATGAACACTCCTGGCAAACGCACACACTTACAAGCCTAAACTGATGGTGTAATTAAATCAAGCTTGTTTATTTTTCCACATAGCAATCCTGATTGCGGCTGTCGTAGTATGACAGCAATCTTAAAATATGAACTGCTCTCTCTTAGTCCTATGTCTATGCTTAAAAGTACTTTTTATTCTTTATGTGACATTGAACATCCTGCCGTTTTCTGTCATCACAGCAGATGATCCTCCTGATGGGACACCCAGAACACCTCCCATTCAGTATAATGGATGCCTGTCTGCAGGCCAATGTTTCACAGTGAGTTTCCACCTGAATTATTTAGTTCCATATTACGGCAGCTGCTGTATTTAACTGTACGTTTTCAGCCCGCAGGTGCAGGATCTTTCCATCCTACTGACTTACAAACTAACCGTTGAGGCTCATGAATCATTTTAAACAAATAGCGGCTCCAAAATGTATTTGAACAGTTGAGCTATATTTAAATGCTATATTTATTTGAATGTATTGCAATTACATAAAATATAAAATCAAGTCACATTTGCACAAGAAACATAGCTCTAAAAAAAATTTCCACCAAAAACGTGGTATTGCTTAAGAAGCATTATTTGGACTAATACATAACACAATGACATTAATACATTTTGAATATACTTTTAGTGTCCAAAAGTAGCTACTGTTATCAAACACAAGTGGCAGTTAAATTGTTCGAGAATAATTTGAGGGGCTGTTCACACAAGATGTGTATTTGTGTTTAAAAAAAAAACGAAAAATGGGGAGGGGTGGAGTTTTTAAAAAAAAAAAGTCTAAAAGGAGGATTGAGCGCTGTGTCACGTGAGATATACAGTAAAAGACATCAAAAGAGCATTGTGTGTGAATGGCCCCTTATGTTTTTGATTGAGCTTGACAACAGGAAATCAAAACTGAATATATTCACTTTCTTAATAAAATGTCTCTGGTCTTATTAAGGATGATTCATCAGTGCATGTTGTTCTATAAAAGTTTCCATGACCTCTCTTCAGATGTAGTAACTGCTTCCAAAATTACTTTCATTTTTCTTATGTAACAAATGCCACATGAGTGGGGTAAAATAATATTAACCAAGAATATACTTGCCTGCCTGTTACAATACAGCCAAATCCCAATGTCCGTTTCATTTGGAAATCACATCACGCAACGGAAGATAAAAAAGATACAAATTTTACTTCAGTCAAATTTCTCCTCACACTCATGTTGTACCAAAGCCACATGACTTTATGGAAGATGGTGAGTAAACGGTGACAGAATTTATTTTTTGGAAGAATAAATCTTTTCATTCCTGGTCAGTGTGATTGTTCCAAAGAACTTGTTTTATGGAGCATTCAGTTGTTTTCTTTGCGTGGTTGAAACACAATAAGCTACAACAAAAACATGACACTGTTGATTCTATCTGACACTCATTTGAACAGATTGTATAGTTTTTTTTCCTGTGACTGAACTCACGAGTAGCTGAAGGAAACGATATCAAGAGAAATGTCTCATTCGTATTCTTCCAGATTATCTCATCCCTATTCTGCTTTTGATCTTCTTATTCTGTCATCTTCCTCTCTCCCTTCCTCTCCCTCACTTTTAACTGCCGTTTGTGCTTGTTTCCCATAAATTACCCTGTGGAGCACCCACACAGAAGTTCACACACACCATGATGGCCAACTCTCTGACTAACATCCCCCTGACCTCATCCCAGATGACTAGACATTAGGGGTGTGGGTAAAGGAACAGAGAGTGAAAGAAAGTCTTCTGTATTTGGTTAAGAGTTGTTTTTTTTTTACTTTCCGAAGTATTACTTGGATGGGGTCATTTGTTCACCTCACAGACACCGAGAAAGAAACCAAAGTCATTATGAAACAGTTTGTGTCTGACCAGGAGGAGAGTTTGAGAGTCGACAGACAAAGAGCATCTGTGTGATTGAGAAATCTAGAGAAAGGAAGCTAGAGGTTGGGAAAATGAGAAAGTTTTACCTTGACGTGACTCTGTGCTCCAAGGTTATATATTTCGGTGGGCTTGACTTCATTTATAATCTTTACCAAGCATGTGCTGTCAGTCAAGTCACCATAGTGCAACTTCATGTCTATAAGGCACAGGACACAAGAATGAATAACAATCCCCTTAAATGTAACAGTTTTAAGTTTTTCACATTTGTCATCCACATCGACTCAATTTTACAGATCAAGGAAAGACAACCAGACCGAAGCAAAAGAGGTCATCTAAAATGTTTATGAAATTGTTTACAGAGGGGAGAAAAAATAAAACTAATCCCATCACCAAATCAACCGGAGAGAAATAAGAGCTGCAAAACACTGTATTTAATTGGATTTGATTTTGCTTTGAAAAAAATCAAGAAAGAAACCAAATATTTGACCAGATACAGACTGTTTATACAGGGACTAAAAAGTGACTTTATTACAATCTAAATTTTCTTTTCCAACCATTCAAAACAAAATTCCCGGTCCAATTAAATTTGGTCATTTTATATAGATGAATCGGTTTATATAGATGAACTGGGCTCAAACTGACACTTTTATAATTAGAATTTAGGTATTTTGGCACAAAGGAAGCTGGTTTCCATAAACTAACCAATTAATCTTCTGTACATAGTACAGTAGCCACCTACAAACCTGTGAAACTTGCAGCATCTTTCAGCTGTAAGTATGTATTGCATTTTCCCATTGTAGGGCACTATAACTGTCTGGCATTTTTTGTGTGTAAATCATAATATTGGGCAGTGATTTCTGCTGTAGGACACTCCTTTAAACAGGCAAACTCTTATTTGTACAAAATAGGATTAAGCATGTAAAAGAAGACTGACAACCATATTTAGTTGCATTGTGTATGTGTCATTCTGTTTAGGAATCAAAATAGAAAACGTCTTTGTCTTCTCTGTGATTAACTACAGTCCAAAAGCATGAGTTTTATCACAGATGAGCCATACCAATGATTTTTTTTAGACTTCACCCGAAAGAAATAATTACAGTCCTGCTTAGGAATGTTTAGACTGTACCCGTTAAGGAAAATAACTTGCAGATAAATTAGAAAATAGTTAATTAACAACTTACCAGTGGATCCAACACCTATTGATATATTACACAGATTAGAAGACATTCATGCATATACAAACATCACAAAACATGCATCTCACAAACAGGTGTGTAGATGTGAAACTCACTCCCTTCTGTGTGTGTTTGGGGGTTATGATAAAGGTGCTCAATCCGGCCCGTGTTAAAAGAACTAGACCTGCGGAGGATACCGTGAACCTGTCCAAAACAACAAAAGAAGTTCCAGTCTTTTAAGTATATAGCATTTTAAACTGAATATATGTAAGCTACTCTTCAAATGTGTGACATCCTTTGGCTATTTTTTTTTTTTTTTTGGTCAAGGATCCATAAAATGTAACAAACGGTCAAACTGATCAAATTGATTATTAATAGACAGTGAGATTTGCATAAGACCAATGTTGGAATGATTTCTGATGGGTTTGTAATATGTCTTTAAAGGTTACATCGGCTTACCCACCTCATAGCCTTTAGCCAGCAGAAACTCAGCCAGGTAGGACCCATCCTGAAACCACATAGAGGGAGAATTATTTTGGGTTTTGAGAAACACGCACACATTTACGGCAAGCATTACCCAAGAGAGTATTCAAAACAATGACCATTTCTTTCAGAATTTCATGAGCCAGACCGCAGCGAATACACGCCTACATTATACAAATACGTGTTTTTGCACACATACACACACACGCTTTTGTGTCAAAACCTACCCTGGTGTCTTTCCAAAGCTGTATGTCTTTATTTCTTTTATGCAACACAACTATTTTTGGCCCAATGGATCCAATTATACAGACAAAACAGACATTTTTCTGTGTTTAACAAAATAGAGAAAGTCTAACAGGTTTGGAACGACATGAGAATATGATGACCGAATTGTAATGTTTGGTCAAGCTATCCCTTTAACAGCAGAGAACTAAAAAGAGCTCCATACATAGTCTGCAAAGAATGCAAAGAAAACAGTCGACAAGACAGCTAACAAATAAGTAAGGAGTGCCTACGGGCTACAACACACACCATAAGCCAATGTAATACAAGTTTACTGAATCATACGAGCGCATCACACACAGACAAAAGAATATAAATCGAGCAAACAAGGCCATCGTGTCAGTCAGAGAAAGCCTGGCAGCTCAGTTTAAGCCTCTGAATCCACCTGACTGTCAAAAAGTGACATGGCCGTACCCTAAAGACATGTTTTAACCTAAGACATAAACAACTTTCAAGTCTCTTTCATTCTCATTCTCGTCTCATTTTCGTTCTCCCTTTTTCCCCTCTCATACTTCCCGACCGCACATTCTAGAACTTTGGAACATTCCGCCCCGGCCATGGCATTCCGCCCCCTACTTCCTGCTGGGGTGATATAGGCACAGTCCCAAAGACCTTTGGGAAAAAATGAGAAGCTCCAGCAGCCTTGTGTGTGCCTGTATATAAGTATATATATGTCCGCAGAGGAAAAGATGTGCTTAAAGATACATTTCCATTTCCTTTTCACAACGTTTACTGGCCATTTGCATAAAACCCGTTCAATGTCTGACCACCTGAGGCTTTCTGTGTGTGTGTGTGTGTGAGACAACCGGTGCCAACTGCAGCACGGACTCATAACCCTGATAAAAAGCAGCTTATCGTTACGCTGAGACTGTTGGGAAACGTTGCCTGTTTCCCGCAGATTACGTTCATAGACAGGAAACCTAGACGGACATGACATTCCAACCAGTCTGTGCATACACACTCTGGTCTACCTTGTAAGCCACCAATCACTTTCGGTCTAAATTATAAAATCTTAAAAAAAACAAAAAAAAACCACACACACACTTTTTAATTCTTAAGAATCTCTTATTTTGAATCCAACCACATGTGTGAAACATTTTAGAAATGCTGCCTAATTAGGGAGTTTTACAATTACAATCACCACATAAAGATACATCTACAGGTCTTTGGACCTCTGCATGAGACCTGATCGCTAATGGCAAACTGTGGATGCATTTATGCTGAGAAAACCAGAATGGTAAAGGAAAGAATGAAAGCTAATCAAATAAGCCCACTTAACCTACCAACCAATACAGGCCGTGTGTCTGTCTCTCTGTCTGTGACGTATCATCACGTCTGTGTGAAAATAGGTCCCTAACATTTGCTCTTGACCGCAGTAAAGCAGTCTTTCTCTGTTTACCACCTCAAAGCACAAATGCAAACAAACGGCTATGTGTTCCTTAATCAACCACAAGTGGGCGCAACAACTTAACATAACTAGCTGCACACATCAACAAAAATACACGCAATTAATGCCCTTTACTATTCATTTTGGTTATGGCAACTGTCTTTGAAATATGTGCTAAATTGTGGTGACAGACCTATGCAAAATTGTAATCTGATTGCCAAAATTACATGTCTGATATTTTTGCCACTGGCTTGTGTAAACATATGACATAATCTATGATGATAAAACTCCAACAATAACATGGACAGCTTTATAATCTAATATTTTCTAAAATGTGTTCAGAAAAGTAAAACTAACAACATCACTCAATATGAACTTGTGTTCAATGCGTTGCATAGGAAGCGTCTGCGAAGAACGTGCTTGTATGGACTATTTTTGGTGTTTGACTGCCCTCTGCTGTTCATCAAGCACACTGCATCCTGACTTTTTAACTACATTTTCGTCAAATTATCCTCACGCTTTGCCCACGTTAAAAGAAAAAGAATCAGGAACTTCCTTCTTCAGTCTGCAAATGCTAAGCAACACGCAGCAGTTTACTGCAAACCTTTAAGCTACCGAAGAACCTTCTCACCACATACACCCAAGCAATCTTTATATGTGGCAAGCAGGTCTTTCCAGTTAATCTAATAGATTTCAAAAGAATCAAAAGAATAATTCATCTTGCGTATGCAGCTCTTGGTATCTGATGTTACACGTCAGCAGTGATGCTCTGATGCATTTCAAAACATGTGAAATAAGTTAATGCTTTGTTGTTGTTTTTTAAGAAAATACTGACGTTGCATTGACGAAAATAAATCTAAATAAGTGTAACAAAACCCTCTTTAAAACATGACCTACACTTATGTATATGTATGCATGTATGTGTGTGTGTCATCAAATTGAATACAGCACAATTAAAAAGGCAGAAAGTCATGTTCATTTCAAACCCAGTCTCATTCACCTGCCAACACCACAATAACTGACAATTAAAGGCAAGGCACTTTTATGACTACATGGCATCATAGCATTATACAGTGGAAGAGACTTTGTACACACCATCTGGAACAGACTTATTTACACATGCTGACATTTCCTCAATCAATATCCAGATCAGAATATAATTTTGTGTTTGTACATGGGTCAAAGACGTTAAGATGTCAGCATCACAAGAAATTAAAAAAAGGGATTTTATATGTCCATAGACATATAAAATCTAATATAAAATCTAAGTAAAGTGTCTACTTTAAACGGTTTCAAATAAGGTTTTGGAGAGTAAAATGTCAAAATGTGGTTGAAATAATGTTCCATTGTCATTCAGTGTAACAATATTTATGATTCTGATCATTCTGACATTTGTACATATTATATATGTTTATACATACATGCATGTAAGGAAGCATATTACATTTTATTTTGATTTAAATTAGTAAAAAAAAAAATCTTACTGACAAATGGGCAAAATCTAGGATAGAGGTAATAAATAAATAAAATTATTTTTTTTGGTGAAATTAATTAAATCTTTTAAAGTGTCAAATTGATTTTTGTTTCAAATGTCCCTGAGAGATTGTTACACTGATTGACATTTTTGTGGGTAACCTAAATTTAGTAAATGTATGATATTTATATTATATATTTATATTTATATTGCCTCAGAAAAACAAAAGCTAAATGAATTTTAGTTTAAAAGGCTTAAACAATTAATTTAACTGAAACTTTATTGGAGGATATTTATGGGAGAAAACAACAAATATTTAAAGCAGTATTACTAAAGGGAATGTCTTCATGTGTAAATATGTGTGTTTCAGATGTGTGTGTGTACAAAGCCTCTTCCACTGTATAATACTAGGATGTCATTTAATCTTAAGAGTGCCTTGCCTTTATCGGTCAGTTATTGAGATGTTGGCAGGTGGATGAAACTGGGTTTCAAACAGACATGCCTTTCTGCCTTTATAATTATGTTGTATCAATTCTGATCCCTTTCATTGTGTGTTATATTTATTTATTTATATTCACTAAGTACTATGATTTTAATGGTAAAATACTATAAAATGCTACAGTAAAAAACGATTAATTGGTAAGTTTCCCTACTATATACAAGATGTAAAACCGCATAGCACATTACATGTAATTTTATAGTAGTATACCTTTTTGGAAGGGGAAAAGAACATACATTTACAGTGACCTTAAAAGGGCATTCCCAGAATGCGATTTCATTACTTCATACTGTCGATATATTAAGAGTTAATGAAATTAATGCTAAATTTAAGTTAAATTTGTAAAACATAAAATGTTAACCACAGCTACATATGTGGTATACTTGGAGAATATCCAGTTTTTAACCCTTTAAAAATCTTACTACTACAGTCCAGATAGACTGGACAGGAGAAACTAGACATTCAGCACATTTAACTATATGAGATGCGCAAAACCCGTTACTCAAGGACAAACCCGTTACTCAAATGTGCAAAGTGAAACCAAGAAACCTGAATGCCAAGTATCATGGTCATGTCTAGATACAGATAACAGAAGAGAAAGTTGTGTTATTTTGTCTAATTCCTATTCTGAACAGTCTGAACTTTTACTCTCCAGCAAACTGGAAAACATCACACCACCTGCACATATCCTCAATAGACTTAGAGGATGTGTCACGTGTCTCCTGTTACATAGTTACACAGTGATTCACAATGGAAAGGCCTCAGGTGGGGCTATTCAAACAATAGCCAACAATTAAAGGAGTCACTCTCTCATTTTTGCTCAAATTAGCTTTAAATGTTGCTTACCACATCAAATTGTCACATACATATTGCCATTCCAGACACATAAAAGTATACAGTGGAACACATTCTCACCAGGACTGTAGTGCTTTACAGACACTTTCTTGACAAAGTCACAGCACTATGCACCTTGTCCTCCAAGTTTGGTTATCAGTTAATAAATCCGGAAATGACCACGTGAGAAAAAAATGACTACCATAGCCTACCTATAAACTTTTAATTTTTAGTTTCACAGAGACAACAAATTGTGGGATTTTAGCAAAACCTACCGTTGCCATGGTCACCGAAAACGCAAGTAGTAAAACTAGATGAAATTGTCTCATGAAAGTCTGTCATCGTTTCCTCACTCTCTTGGCTGACAGACGGACAGACTCACGGCATCTCTTTTGCTCTAATAAAAATGAATGGTGTCTGTCATTCAACCTGACATCACGCTTTGTTTTCCCACAGAACAAAGAAGGTCGTCCGCATTTGAAGCAGAACAAAGGTAAGTAAACATGACAGAATTTAGATTTTTCGCTAAACTTCCCGTATATCCCATCGCGTCGTAAATGTTGAGGCGACTCTTTACGTTACCTGACCGGTTATGCCTGTAATGATGGCCACTTTCCTTTTCGTCTTGCCGGCTCCGTTCACATCACCGCTGGCCGCCGCCGCTGCTGCACTTTGAGCCATTTTTTGGAGCTGGTTTCGGTTTGGAGTGTGCCTGTGAGGTCTGGATCCACTGCGCGAGGTCGTTTGTCATGAACGGATGCAAAACACATCCGAAACTCCAGCTGCTTGAGCGACACATCAGGAACCTGCACTCAGCAGCCAATCACAGAGCAGAGCGCCAGTGACGTGCGCACCACAGAACAAAGAGGAGAGCAATCCTGATGGCTTGGGGTGTAAATGCGTCACAGCGCCCACTAAAGGAATCGAGATTCAGGAGAAATTAAACAAACCACTTTTTACCTTCTCAATTTATTATTACATATGTAATAATAATAATTCTTATATTATTATATCATCATATAATATGCTTACATTAATAAATCCTAGGCCTAAATCACTTTTGATAAAACAGCTTCACCTAGTCTAGGCTGTTTTTCTGGTCTTTGCAGGTATCTCATTCTGGTCAAGCTGGTCTGTTGGCTGGTTTTAATCACTAAAGGTTTTTTAGGGTCACAGTGCTTTTACACGATTGACTGTGACACAGCCATAGATTTAAAACAACAACAAAAAACTTTAGTGATTAAATGCCATTGGTCTGAGATAGTAGAAACAACCAGAAAATCAAATATTTGTTCAAAATATATTTTTATTTAGATAATATTTAACGTTCTAAAACATGTAGACCACATTAGGCACTTTCAAGTACGACAATACATACATTAAATAATGTACAAGTACTAATAAATGAAAGCATTGTATTTTCAGTAGTATGAGCTATTATATTTTAGATTTCCTCAATCCAGTCATGGCAGATATATAGAAATTAAAATCAAAACATAAAAATAAATAAATCTCATTAATGCTCAGACATCATGAAGTGATAGTTCTGTTTTTTCAGCTCTCATTTAGAAATCTATGTCTAAAAACACTACTTTGTTAGTCATCAGCTGACTTACAATATCACTCCATTTACTATTTTGTGAGTTTTTAGTAAACATCAGAAAAGGTGATCAAAGCAAAGCAATACATTTATATATAGAACCACACAAACACACAATACAGTTGTAGGTAGTGTTTTGTTTAGTTTTTTCTTTGCCTTCATGGAAGGTGAGATGTCTACTACAAAGAGAGGGAGTGAGCAAGACCAAATACAGACAGCCTTGAAGACTAGTGTCCCAGTCTCGAATTTCGATCTTAAATAAAAAACAAAAATACAATGGAGTGGGAGATCAGCAGCATTACCTAAGAATTTTGCACAATACATTTGCCCTATGGGAAAGACTCTAAATGACATTACTGAATAAAATGTTGTAAGTGAGAGCTGTATTTAGGTCATGGTTATTTGTATCAGATAACAGTAGCTACATGCACACATACAAACTCCAAACTGACATTTAGGCGTCCTAAAAATAAACAGAAATAACATAACATTCAAAAAACTATAGATTATTTGCAGTATTTTGACATTAAGGGTGCTAAAATTTCAAGTGTAAAATACAGTACAGTTTCCTGTGTGAATTCTAATGCCTTCAAAAACATTACACGAATAAAACGTTACCATAAACCAGTGATGTACAGAATATTACCATAAGACTCTATAAATTTGTGCGTGTAGAGTATGAATAATGATTTCTGTTGCACTCTATAGTCATTCACATACTTCCTCCAGTCCTGGCCTATTATAAAGTGCTCATACAAGACCAACTCACTGTAGAATTAACTGTATGTAGTAATTTTTCATAAGACGACAGCCGCCAGACAGTTAAATCCCCATTTAAACCAGGGCTGGAGCACAGGGCGAGTTTGTCAAAGAGCCATTAATGGTTAACATTTTACAAAATGGTGAAATATTCTTGTACCACAAGTGGAGAGCTGTACTTTTAATATGTTGTATGCTGTTTTAACCTAAGGCTGAGGTAAGTCGGTAATAGACATTGTACAGTTCAGTATTTGACTATGATATGAAACAGATGTTGTGTATTTGTTCAGGTACAACAGTATTGGTCCAGTGTGTCACCAAGGCATCAGGAGAGCCAATATCACTTCTGCAGGAAACATTACACTGAATTATTTTTTTTAACATTTAAAGAGACAGTCCACAAAAAATATTCTCTCATCATTTACCCTTCCTTATGACTTCCTTTCTTTTGCAGAACACAAAAGAAGAACAATAAACTGTTATCAACAGTCTTCAAAATACTTTCTTTCGTGTTCTCAAGTAGAAAAGCATACAGGATTGTAACGACATAAGGGTGAGTAAACGATGACATTTCATATTCCATAGATATTTCAAATTATGCATCTTACTTGTTTATTCCTCTGGAGGAGGGGCATGAGAAGAGTGACACTTGTTTTTCTGTGAGAGAAACAGGTTCATTAATTATATATATATATATATATATATAATTTTCATTTGCATTATTATTTTACTACTGCACGAATTTAGCCATAAACTGAAAGCTGTTATGAACCTTATGGTGTAGCCGGTAGTGAAGTGCTCGGTCTGAAAGCCATGGGTGTTTCAGGGACTGGGATGCACTCATTCTCCAACTGCACAAAAAAAGAGACTTGCATTAAAACAGGAACATCTGGGTAACATTTCAGGATTAAAACTAGAGGATTTGTCAGGCTTCTGGGGACCCACAAACCTTTTGCTCTTCACAAGCAGGCGTGAAATGAAGTCTTTGGCCTCCTCAGAGATGTCGGCAAACTCTGCTTCTTCAAAGCTCCACTGACACGCCAGGATGTTATTAAGTGTCTCGTTATCATCCTCACCCAGGAACGGAGACAAGCCACTGAGCCTACACACGTGCAAACACAAGTAAGTTTTACAAATCTCTCTCCTTTTTGGTATATATGATTGTTGATTGACGTCTATTGGACTCACAGCATGTAAGTGATGACTCCTAAACTCCACATATCAGTCGGGAATGAGACAAATTCATAGTTGATGACTTCAGGAGCGAGGAACTCAGGTGTGCCAAAGTTCACCCTCAACTTTTCCCTGGGTTTATATCTGAAAGGAAGATGAAGTAAAAATTACTTGATAAAAGCAGTAGTCACAGTGTGAATTCAGACACAGAAACAAACACTAACCTCCTTGCAAGGCCAAAGTCTATTATCTTCACCTTGTTTGTTTGTCGACTGACACAGAGGATGTTTTCAGGCTGTTGATGGAGTAAACACAGCTATTTCAAATGTCTTTCTTATACAGCTGTTAGAATGCAAACAAGAATGTGTTTGCTACCTTTAGGTCAAGGTGTAATATGTACATCTTGTGCATATACTGAAGCCCTTCACTAATCTGTCTGATAAACAGCACTGTGTCCAACTCGGTCAGCTTGTAGTTCTCGTCTATGATCCGGTCAAACAGCTCTCCGCCATCAACACTAGGGGGTACACAGGGTACACAAAGCATGAATGAGATTTATTAAGTAAGAGAGGATATCTGTGTGTGAAATGTGTTTTCGATGTGATTTTGTATATAACTTACTACTCCATTACTAGAATGACTTCATGTCGAGATTCAAAGGCGGCGTAGAGCTGGATCAGATTGGCATGATTCAACTGGTTCATCACTTCAATCTCACACTTTACTACCTCCTGAAACACAAAACACAAATACATTTATAATGGTTTTAAGCAGTTATTATGTTATTGTTATTTAAAAAAATGAATGAAAATAAACTATGGAAAATTTGAAAATGATTAAAAGGGAAATATATATATATATATAAAAAAATACAAAAGCTTTAACCATACATAACCACTTTACTGAAAAGTGAACTAAAATAATAAAAGCTTCTTCAAAATATTAATAAATAATATAAAAGTAAACATATAACAAAAAAAAAAAATATCACTGTTGTGGTTCACCAAGTGCTCCATAATTTAATTGAACAACTGAAAAGCATACTTTAAAGTCACATTAAAGTTATCTTAAAGTGTACACAGGCATTTACCTTCTCTTTCTGACTCCTGGCTTTAATGATCTTGGCTGCTAATATGAGGCCAGAAGATTTCTCTACACATTTGTGCACCATGCCAAAGCGTCCTCTATTAAGGTCAAAATAAGACAATAAAAAACACATTCAAAACACAAAATATCAATACTTTAAATTCTCATATTCTTTTTAATACTGCAAAGGAAGTTTACCGTAATCTCCTCCTGTCTCTAGATATTTACTTTCACTAAGGGCTAAAAATATTTATCATGTCTTACTCTCTCAACACCCCCCCGCCCCCCCACACACACACACCTGTCTGTCATTTTCTTGCCCTTGTGTATCATGTGTCAAGCTCTTAAAATGCTTAGCAATCTTATAGATCGGAAGAGCGTC
>JAUCMS010000045.1:8905439-8924098 GCA_032357445.1 Enteromius radiatus
ATAAAAACTTGTTTATTGTACTGTTGCCTAAAATCATTTGTAATCATGCTGACTTCTGGAAGAAAAACCGCACTCTTCGTCTGATAAAATATAG
Source organism: Enteromius radiatus (assembly GCA_032357445.1). Lineage (NCBI taxonomy): Eukaryota > Metazoa > Chordata > Actinopteri > Cypriniformes > Cyprinidae > Enteromius > Enteromius radiatus. The sequence goes on from JAUCMS010000045.1 coordinate 8,905,534, forward strand.
GCTATACATTTTCTGCCCCCATATCATAAAAAAATGTTCATTAAATTACATAATTATATCTCATATGTTGAACTGCTTAATTTAAGAAGGAATGCCATCCACAGAAGTCTCTGTGGATTGACTTGATGCGTTTCAAGCCAGGCCCGAGGTCAACAGAGCCTGTGTCTGTGTGTTATTTTGTCTTTCCTCAGGTCATGGTGCTCTAGACTAGAGAATCAACTGTGACGTTTATGTATAAGATATTAGAGAATTTGCAAAATCCAGTTCTAGCCTGTACTTCTTTTTGCATAGACTGTGTAACCTGCTACTGATAAGATGTTTGGTTGAGCCAGTTAGCCTTGAGAAGCAGACGCTCTTGCTGTGTGTGTGTGTGTGTGTGTCTTTTTCTTCTGTAAAGTGCCCAGTTTGCTGAGGAGATCCATATTTGGTCCGTCCGTTCGGGAGTCCTGGTGCCTGAATCATCATTTTCTTCACCTTGACTTGTGCAGATGAATGTTTTAATATGTCTAGTTTTTGGACCAATTAGAATGTTACTAATGATTGAGGTGATTAGCGAGCTTCTGTTAGAATACATAAACTTATTGTTTGTGAGATGTGAGCTCGACAAGAGAATTGAACCGCTTCTATTGATGAGACCGTAAACTATTTTCTTCAGCAAATTTTTCTTGAGTTGATTATATCTCTGACTTCTGGTCTTCATTCAACGCACGCACCTGGTCTTAGTGTCTTAACTGTTATTTTTCCCTAACAGGACAGTAATGTTGATCCAGGACCAAAAAAGGATGTTGATCAAGGAATATCTTATTTTGCAAAACCAGGACGACTGACATGGTGTACATACATGCTATACATGACCTTGCTGATTGTTGATAAATGTTTTTGGGTGTGCTGGCATGTCTATGTTGGACTGCTTGTTAATGTGTGCATGTGCAATCTCCACAAAAATATCCAGAAGTATGGCGTAGCGTAAAAGTGAAGGAGCATTTCAATGAAAGTTGAATTTGAAAGAATTTTGTAGTTATTTTCAAATAAACTGTGATATGCTGTCACATACCACAGACAATAATGTGCTCATTGTGCAAAACCAAACAGAAATGTCCTCACAGTTATAGTGGGAGTGATTCATAGTAATACAGCTCCCTCTAAAGGCATATTTAAACAACACAACAAGCCTCAAATAATGTACAAGCAACATAAACACTACCATTTAAACTTTTGGGGTTGGTGGATTTCTTAATATTTTTTAAAGAAGTTTCACCAAGGCTGCATCTATTTAATCAAAAATAGAGCAAAAAGGAGTATTGTGAAATAATATTATAATATAAATACCTGTTTTGTATTTGAATATGTTTTAAATGTCGTCCTTTCAGTTTGTTGTTTAAGAAACATTTCTTATTATTATCAATGTGCCATGTTATATGCTTATAACTATAGCTTTTTTGATGAATAAAAAGTTTGATCAGTTTAATATGCCTTGCTTAATAAATTTGTTTCTTTCATATTAAAAATATTTCTGACCCCAACCTTTTAAAAAGTAGTGTATGCATTCCTATGAGATGATACGCAACACAGGCTTCTAACAAAAATTTGAATTTAAATTAACCTCCAGACATTTTTTAGTTGAACATGTGTGTCAGTGTCTAACATCCTTCTTTTGGAGAGTTACCTGCTCCAGGGTCTTTAGTTGGACATGCTTGAGTTCCCAGTAGCAACGCATCCTTTCTACACGTTCAAGGTGGCCAAAAAACGCAAGTTGGCCCATGCCAAGGTCCTTGACCCGTGATTCCTCTCCCTCCATGTTTGTTGTTATTAAATGCAGGACATGAATGGACAGAAGCTGTTTTACTAGACGTGGCACACTTCCTCTTCTTGTCTGCAGTAAACTTGGTATTGCCTTCTGAGCTGAAAATAGAGAAAAGATAGAAAAAAACAACAACAATCAATTAAAATGGGGGAATAGGCCATAAAACCAGTTGATTCAGATACAAAGCTTCATAAGACTGTTATTGCTTATATCCACCTTATTTTGCAAGGCATAACATCTGTTAACGTGTAAGATTTAAAATTGTCAGTAATATAGTGTCGATACTGTATATTAAATAGCTACAAGATAATAATGATTTCCCATTGGTTGTTTCTTGTCACGTGATCCTCGTGTTTGGTATATGTTGCTTTCATGTAGCCATTGTCTCTTGCCGAGTATTGAGTTTGTAACCTGCTGTTGGTGAGTCTAGTCAGTTTATGTTAAGTCTGTTCATGCCAAGTCTGTTCCAGTGAAGTCATTTGTGTTTTTGGATTGTAATCTATTGAATAAACACAATTTTAAATTCAGCAAGTAACTAGTTTCAACTAATGACTGAATGACTCACACACAGCTAAATAAATTTTAACCTGCAGCCATTTGCTAAAATTATTTAAGTTCTTTTTTCCCCCCTCATTAATGTACACAAATATGGGGTATTGACAGAAAAACACAGAATTGTTGACATTTTTGCAGATTTATTAAAACAAAAACCTGAAATATCACATGGTCCTAAGTATTCAGACCCTTTGCTCAGTATTTAGTACAAACACCCTTTTGATCTAAACAGCCATGAGTCTTTTTGGGATAAGACACAAAAAGTTTTTGGGGATCCTCTGCCATTCCTCCTTGCAGATCCTCTCCAGTTCTGTCAGGTTGGATGGTAAAAACTGGTGGACAGCCATTTTTAGGTCTCTCAAGAGATGCTCAATTAGGTTTAAGTCAGGGCTCTGGCTGGGCCATTCAAAAACAGAGTTGTTGTGAAGCCACTCCTTTGTTATTTTAGCTGTGTGTCATTGTCTTGTTGGAAGGTAAACCTTCAGCCCAGTCTGAGGTCCTGAGCACTCTGAAGGTTTTGGTCCAGTATATCCCTGTACTTGGACACATTCATCTTTCCCTCGATTGCAACCAGTCGTCCTGTCCCTGGAGCTGAAAAACACCCCCACATCATGATGCTGACACCACCAGGTGACTTGCCACAATTCTGTCTCTGAGCTCTTCATGCAGTTCCTTTGACCTCATGATTTTCATTTGCTCTGACATGCATTGTGAGCTGTAAGGTCTTATATAGACAGGTGTGTGGATTTCATAATCAAGTCCAATCAGTATAATCAAACACATCTGGACTCAAATGAAGGTGTAGAACCATCTCAAGGATGATCAGAAGAAATGGACAGCACCTGAGTTAAATATTTGAGTGTCACAGCAAAGGGTCTGAATACTTAGGACCATGTGATATTTCAGTTTTTCTTTTTTAATAAATCTGCAAAAATGTCAACAATTCTGTGTATATATAATATGGGGTGCTGTGTGTACATTAATGAGGAAAACAAATAAACTTAAATGGTTTTAGCAAATGTCTGCAATATAACAAAGAGTGAAAAAATTAACAAAACTGTTCATTTGGATTCAATTAATTGTGATTACTCTTTTTGACAGCACTACATATATATACATTGTAATGTTTGTATGAGTACCATGGTTATGTCTGTTGGGTCAGTGAGCAGGTGCAGGTCAGTGCTGACGTCTGGAGTGGGCTGAGGTTAGCAGCTATAAGCAGCTTTATGGGGGTCAGGTGGTCAGTTTGTGCTTTTAACTTTAGACACTTAGGCCAGGTGGTGACCCTCAATTTGAAAGACTATTCTCCATACATGGAGAAAATAATTATTATACCTTGTTTAAATGTGACTGTGAAAGATGGAGTCATGAAATGTGCTAAAAAAAATACTTGAACTCAAACAGATAATTAAACTAAAAATATAGATCGTAATTTGATATTTTAAAGAATTATGTCACTTGTAACAAAAAACTCTATACATTTTATGCACCTAATCTGTCACCAATGATCTATGCTGCATTTAGACATCAGCTCTACCTCAACATACTCTCATAAGAACTAAGTGTGTTGTTCTCTTTCCAAGGGATCAGTTGAGATGCCATTCTCCGCATAGCACGCTGATCCATTTGGATGCCCTGGGGTAACAGAGAGTTCTAGAGTGGAGTGATCCCCTTGAGGCTGGGACACCCCAGCAACAAGAACAACGCTCTATTTTCAAACCAGACACAAGCCTCAATCAGCTCTGGCGCCTGTGGTGAAGCATTATTCTCTATAATGACATAACAATGTCAGTTCCTCTCTATTAGTTTGGGAGACCTTTTTTCAAACTGTATTTTAGGTTCACATTAGGTCTCTTGAATGTTGTTGTCTTTTTTCTGGTATGGTGCAATGGGTGCGTGACTATGTACTGCGATCTGGCCTTGCTGCTATATTCTCTGGTGCAGTGTTAAAGCATCTCAATTAAAGGGCTTTGAATGGCTTATGCTACAGTGATGAAAGGCAAGCTCTTTGACTTTTTGTTAACACATCCCAGGACAATCTCAGTTCCCAAACAAAATAAAATGTTTGTGCCTGCATTATCAGTGCCAGCATTTATTATACATTGCGCTCTGTACAGATGAATGTAGTTTGCAGCACTGATACCCAAGGATATTTGAGTAATTTTAAATACTGATGTTTTTATTTTATTATTAATAACATTACAAAAGTTTACAGTTTATCAGTTTTATACCTCCGTGGACGAAATGCAACCAAAACACAGATTTAAGAGAATCAGTTTGGAAAGTGAAAGTGCACTATTCATTAATTTAACTATTTAAATACGTAAATGGGAAACATATGACAGATGTAACCTACTTCCATCAGTTTTTATGAGTTTGGAAATGTCCAAAATGAACACTGCTTTGTGTCTGTTTTAGGTAAAAGTATTCCTCACATTTTGTGAAAAAGCAACATGTAATGTCTGGCAGAAGTCCTAGAAAAGCTAACATCGCTTAACAGGACATTAAGTAGCCTACATTTTTAGCTTGTGTAGTAAATTAACAGATTTTGTCTTAAAGTAGATGCCAAATGAAATGGATGTGGTAACTAAACTAAACAGATTAAATATGATTCTAGGGTTAGGATGTTCCTTTGGTAGGGCCCTAAGAGAATATATCATTACATTGGACCCTTAGCCAAGAACTCGGTGAAATTTTGGCAGCTTGTTTCTTGGAACGTCACTTCATTGACGTCACTTCTTCTTAATTATTTTTGACTGACAGTTTTCAGTTGCTAACATATGGTAGAGGAAATATTTGAATTTGGAATCCAGGAAAGATTGCCTTAAAGCTCTCCCCAAATAAAAGATATTTAAAGGTAAGTTAATCAATAAGTTTACTCAATGAAAAAATGAAATACAATGACTATAAAAGCTTGCAGAGCCATTTTGTTCTCATACATAAACGCAGGGAACGTTTAATCTCTGATCTTATATCAACACCATCACTTTTGCAGCTGCTTAATGGTAATAGCGGTGCAGTATAAAATTACACATACTCCGATGTACTTTTCACTTACACAAACATTTACCAACACACATGCATCTTGATAGAGTTTAGGTATTAATGGAACACTTGTTACATTCAATTAAAGCATGTTTGCAATACATCTTATAGGCTATAGTGTTTTGTAGCATACTTTTAATATCATACTGTGATATGTAATTATTTTTCTACTTACATTTGATGAATCGGGTTGGCAAGTCCTTCCAATTGAGGTTTTTCCTTTTCTCTTCCTTTTGCTGTAAAACACAGTCTGTATCAATGAAGTTTAGCCATAAATCTGCAATCAGCCTCAGACAGGGCACATAGTATACACTGTGTAAGTGGCACACGGTCAAATAGGCAAGGAGAGAGAGAGAGGGTGAGAGAGTCTGTGGGATGTGGGAATGGGTCAGCAAAGTCAGAGACGAGTCAAGTGTAAATGTGTGGTGGGGGGGATGAGAGAAGCACAGAGAGTGAGAAGGGGGTTAAACATGTTATTGTAGATGGTGTGGAATTTCAGTGCCATGTGTTCCCCTTTCCTATGTAAATGTATGTGTTTGTGTGGAGAGTAAGGGGGGAAGTCATGCTTAAAAACCAACAAAATCTTATTGAAAAGAATTAATATCTACTTGATTTAAAGCATGTCAGTTAAAAAACAGATACCTATTTTTTGATTAATCAAATAGCATAAGGATGGCTGAGGAGGAATTTATACTGACAAGAAGCGGGAGAGTCAATACACATCTTTACACCATCATCATCTGTCACTCCCAAAATAATGATGTCAGTGTTCCATCAAAATGATTTTAAAACTCACATTTCAATGTTAAAATTGCTTTAAGATTGTGTTAAGTATTAATTATAATGTTTGGAAAGAATATTTTTCTATACTACAAATGTTGATAATTCAGTCTGAAGAGTCCAGCTCCCTGTCTTTTGAAGTCTAATAAACCTTTGTCTTGTCACTCATATTATTTATAGCCTTCAGCTGTGATTGAACCATCAGTGAGAAACCACCTCATGGACTAAGTCTTTAAGACTTAAATGTGCACTATTTTTGCAACAGCGCTGTTTCGATAATGCTGTTCAAAGTAGAGGTCAACCAGGCACTTGGCGAATCCACATCTGCATATGAATAACAATTAATCTACTAATATTCCCTTTGATAATAGCAAATCTAGCGAGGCAGACCACCAGACAGAACCAGGTCAAATTTTGTTTTCCTTGGCTTATTTGAGACAGTTGAACAGGTGATGATCTCTTCTCGGTGTCCCTCTAGTTAAAGCTATAAAGATTCCTTTATTGTGTTAGAATATAGGTTAGCTATGCTATGGGCTGGCACTTGTGTTGTATACATGATTGATTGTGTTCTCATTGAAAATAGCAGGATCAAAGCCAAACTGCAGCTGCTCTTGTCTTTTCATAAACTTGTTAGAGCATGTACTGACGTTTAACATAACAAAAAGTCAGCTTTTAAAATGTTCAGTTAATAATAATTGATCTTATTTTATATTTATTTATACATTCTTTATGCTTGCAACATCACTTCTTTGGTTGTTTTGGGAATGAGGTCAAGGAAAGTGCATGTGTCTGAGTGTATCTCTCTCTGTCTGTGTGTTGGTGGGGTAAGTGTTTCAGTACATTTGCAGATGTTTGGTACTCTCAGGAAGCTGTGTGTGTGCCTGCCTGTCTGTCAGCCACAGAGCAATGTTACACACAGTATTTTCATAGCCAACCATTCCCCTCTTGCTTTGCAGAGAGTCCCATTATAGTCCATCCTTCTCTGTTCTCTTACATACACATACTCGCACATTTAGTTAGGTATCTAAATGATGGGCCGTAGAATATATATTTCCATTGCTTTATATGAAGCTAATTGTTACACAATCGTTTTCCAAACCTTAACTCTTACAGAATTTGCATTGTTGCATTATTAGTCAAAAACGCTATTTGCTTAATTTAATAGTGGGGGGTATCCCCCATATGTCCCCAAAGGGAGTTTGTCAGATTTAACTAACTTCTGGGGACATACTAGAGCTAATTAACACTGAACACCAAACACACACACACACACACACTGCTGAAGGTATGCATGTAGTGTGAGGTGTGGAAACAGCAAACCATGGTGCTGACATGAAGAGTTTTATTTAAACCTCATTCTGACGTGTAAGTGCTGCTGTCTGTGTGTAATTCAAGAGCAGCAATCGTGTGTGTCTGAATGTGTGTGTACGTGTGCGATTGTCTGTCTGTGTGTACAAAACATAGAGGTCCATCTCAATAAATTAGAATGTCGTGGAAAAGTTAGTTTATTTCAGTAATTCAAAACAAATTTTGAAACTTGTGTATTAAATAAATTCAATGTATACAGTATCCTGCTAATAAAACCAAGAACTGCTATTACAAATGTTATGGACGTGTTTATTATTAAGTTTGATCAAATTAAAACTAAAAGGAGAAAATGTTTTGTGATTCATTTTTTAAAACCCTTGCTACCAAACATGAGCATTTTCACCGTCTAGTGGCTCACAAATGTCATTGTGCGAGGGCCTTTAAACAATGCTCCTAAATGTTGAATGTTGAAAAAAGATATTATAGCATAACCCTTTTATGTCAATGTTCAGATTTCTCAAAATGGTGCATTGACGTGATTCTCCAGGTCCACACTAAATGCTATTGTTGTAACTGAACACACACTCGCTTGTTAAAATAAGAGGAATAGAGAATGAGATTTGGTTTCATTTCTGGTTGGACTGACTAATATAATATTAATGTTAAAAGTTAAAAACCCTTAAAAATAATTTTCTGACAAAATTATGTGGTTTGGTTCATAAATGCTTAATAATGTAAGTTGTTTAGTTATTTTATTTGTTTTTAAGCCTTTTAGAGGCAGTACAGTAGAGAAATGACAGAGAAAGAAAAGAGGGAAGCAGGATCAAAAAACAACCTCGAGATGGGAATTAAGCTCGGGTCACTGTGAGTGCAGTTATGCAATTTTTCACACAATTTTTTTTTTACACATCAGTTGACCAAAACTAACCCTAAAGCTATTTATAATAATGATCCAAAATATTTTATTTCAAATAAATGTTGCTCTTCTGAGCTTTCTGTTCAACAATCTATCCTGAGAAAATATTACACAAAATATTAAGCAGTATTGTTTTTGCAGCAGTTTTCAGCATTGTATTATACAAAGAATATTGTGTGTAGTGTGTGTTGGAACAAGGTCCAAGTTTTAGCTGATTGCTGAATCTGTACTACTTAGTGTGCAAAAACTGACACTGACAGTGAGGTGAGCTGATTTTTTCATTCATGATTCCTTATCACACCAATTTATTGGTGTTATCTCTTCATGTAACCCAAATAATTCAATATACTATATATGCTCAATATATCAATAAAAAAAAATCAAAATAAATAAAAATCAAACATTTTGGTGCATTTACAGGACTGAAGAAGCATTTCAGACAAACACCTCCCCTCATCAAACACAGCCCCTATTGTGAATGGCCGTTGACAAGGTTTTATTGCACAGAACCTCTGACCCAACAGTGTGACTCACCCTTTATGCACAAAGTCCAACTGATTAATCCAGAGCTGTCACATTCATTGAATGCATCTGCTTTGTGTTGCTGACAAAACAAAGTGTATATTTCCTATTGTCCACTCTTTCTCTGTCTCTCCATAGAGAGCACGCTCAAACATTCCAACAAATGTTTCACTCACTTTGAACTTAACCGGTTAAAAAGTTACACGTTTATGCAGTAAAACAAGGAAAGTCTTTGAAATGGTTATAAAAGGGTGGGGGAGTGTGAGACTGACTCACCTGTGATATGTTTGCCAGTTTGCCTGTCTAGCTAGTTTGTTCCGCGCTTTATGGGCGTAGCTGGTCCGTTTATATCGCATGACTCTAGGGCAGGATTCTCTTTCACTCAGACGTTCTTGTGGGACAAGCATCTTTTATAAAAGGTAAGTAATACTTAATCTGTACTCAAACAGCTCCCAAAAACTAGTGTCGATTTCCATTGGAATAAACGTCAATGTACGTTACGTGCAACTTCCGTGTTTCCGTCAATTATTCTTTGACGTGTAATCGAGAGAGGGAAATATTTACGGCATATTATATAGGCTATATGTTTAAACAAATGACATTATATTATCAGAATGGACAGCAGTCTAAAGATATTTTTTCATACTAACGCTGAACATTAATAATCTATATCAGTTGTTTATTGGCTACTCTAGATATGCTCAATACACTTTGCTGCTTTTTGTGAAAATATTGCGTTGGGCTATATGGATTGGATTTAACGATAGTTGCATAAAAGGGTTCTTTTTTCGTAGTGTCATCAGTCATGGAGGGTCTCTCTCGTGCTAACAGTCTCTTCGCTCTGGATCTCTATCGGGCTTTGAGTGCTAGCAATGCCGAGGGAAACATGTTCTTTTCTCCTCTGAGCATCAGTGCAGCTCTCAGCATGGTTTATTTGGGAGCCCGAGGAGACACCGCCAAAGAAATGTCCAAGGTATGAGGTATAAGCATTTGAATAACATGTAAAGGTCTGTGTGGGAGTTGTTATTTATTTTTTATTTTTTGGTCAGTTGTGACTCTACAAATAGGCTACATTCTGCATACTTACAGTAATGACTGGGAAATCCAGAAAGAACCATAACTCAAAACGAGGAAGATAAAACATGACCCTGTTTGACAGAACAAAATGGGGTGAGGCCCAGATGTCAAAAGAGTTTAACACAGGGGTGCATTTATCACAGCCATACAATACCACACCTGACAATTTTTTACCTGACAAGAATAGATGGGTAGGTATAGCCACAGTGGTTACATATTAACTAACATATTTAAGTCATGAAAATGTTACAAAAGTTGAATAAGCACTGTAGTGTTATATGCTGACTTTAACCATACATCATCAATCTATTAGAAAGTATATTTGTATGCTTAGCATTGCAAAGCATTTGACGTTTATTGATTACCTAGAAACAGCAGGACATTAGCTAAAGAACTCATGCAGACTGTGGTACAACCAGTGAGCGACTGACTCAGAGAGGGAGAGCAGGAGTAGTGTAAACAAATGTAAACAAATGATCCCAGCTGCACATACCTCTCTCGCATACACTTTGTAGCTGCTATTAGGGGATTGAAAAGAGTAAAATCCATCCAAATCTGAACAACTAGAAGACATTCCAGATTTCAGCCACAAAAGCCAACTTATGCCAAATGCTGAGCTTTGCCGCAAACATTTCTTTTAATTTCAGACTCATCTAATGTATGCAAATGCTTGTCTTGACAATGGACTTTAGACTCTGACAACATTTAGTTTAATCATCGTAATAGATGTTCTCAGAGCAGGCTCTTTAGTGCACACCCTTCTTTTGAATAACTTTTGAATAAAAGAGAAATGTATAATAAAAATAGGACCAATTTGGTACAATTCTTTGTAAAGTCTTTCAAGTAGTCTACAGTTAATATGTGAACTTCTCTTTCCCTTTTAAGGTTTTGTCCTTCAGTTCTGTCTCTGATGTTCACGCTCAATTTGAGAGCCTCACCACAGCAATCAACAGTCCGTCAGCTTCTTACATCCTCAGACTGGCCAACCGCCTCTACGGAGAGAAAACCTTCAGCTTCTTACCTGTGAGTTTATTCTGCCTTATATAATATATTCTTGTCCATCCATTATTGTTTAACTTCACAATTTAGAGGTCTTTCTTCCTTAGGGGTCTTTTTTCCTGATTGTTGTCATGTGTCCTGCAGGAGTATTTGGACTCTACTCTGAAGCTGTACCACGCTGACCTTCAGGCTGTGGACTTCATTGGAGCATCTGACGAGTCACGACAGCTCATTAACAAATGGGTGGAAGAGCAGACAGAGAGTGAGAAGATCAGTTCATAAACGGTCCTGTTGATAGTATATCTTTTTAAAAGTACAGATGTGAAACACAAACTTATGTTTTTCAGATAAAATCAAAGACCTCATCAAGCCGGGAATGGTGACTGGAATGACCCGACTAGCTCTGGTTAATGCCATCTATTTCAAAGGGAACTGGTTACAGAAATTTAATGCTCAAGACACTACAGAAATGTCATTTAAAATTAACCAGGTCTGTTTGCAAAATATTGTACACATGCAGTGGTATGTCCTTGCACAAGTCATATCTACTTAACAGAGGCTCATACTCTTTTTCATGTTCACTTTCTCATTGGTATGCATATTTATCTTCCATCAGAATGAGCGCCGGCCAGTGCAAATGATGTACCAGAAGAAAAAGTTCCCCTTCAACTATGTCTGTGACCACCGCTTGCAAGTGCTGGAGTTGCCTTACGTAAAGGAGGAGCTCAGCATGTTGATCCTTCTTCCTGAGGAAAGTCAGGATGGCTCTGATCCTCTTCATAAGGTCAGCAAAAAGTTCATACTGATCTGCTTGACTTGAACATATTGTTATCTTGAATATATTCAGAGGCTAATGTGCATGTGTGTTTGACAGCTGGAGAGTGAGCTGACCCTTGATAAGCTGCATGAATGGACCAACAGAAACAATATGGACACCCATACAGAGATCATAGTCCACTTGCCAAAGTTCAAGCTGGAGGTTGAGAGCTCCTTAGCAGAAATATTGATGGGGATGGGGATGACCTCTGTGTTTCAGGGTCCAAAGGCTGATCTGACAGGCATGAGCAGTCAGGGTGGCCTCTTCCTTTCAGCAGTTGCCCACAAGGCATTTGTGGATGTAAATGAAGAAGGCACAGAGGCAGCAGCCGCTACGGCAGCGATTGTGGCGTTCTGTATGTTTCGAGAGGAGCACTTCATGGCAGATCACCCCTTCTTGTTCTTCATCAGGCACAATCCCACCAATAGCATCCTCTTCTTCGGCAGATTCAGAGGCCCATCTTAAATATGTGATGTTTGTCTGTGTAATACTAAAATAAACAATAAATACTAGTATTTAGATGTCAGCAATTTACATTGTGTATTATTTTTTTCATTTTGTTTTAAAGAGCATTGCAACACAAAAACAATGTCTTGAATTTGGATTGAGATGAAAAACAGTAATTTAGAGTTACAAATTTGCTGGAAAATCCTGGCACATAATGCAACACATTTTTGATAATGCTTTTATTAACTATCACAAAAATGATTTTGCAAATTTGCTAGCTAGGACTACATAAATCAGAATTATGTAGTCATTGACATCTCTGTTTGCTAAAGAATAGACATAACACAGCTGTTAACACAATAAATTCACAGCATATCCCAACATTCTTCATGTTCCACAACTCACATGGCCAAAAACTGTGATATCAAAGCTAAGCTAAATGAATCAGATATTAGGCTACATCAAGCCTATGTGTATTTCATAGAAATATTTTCAGTTGCAACTGCCTTCTATCAATTATAAGCATTATAAAAAACTTAAGTGCAACGTTTAAAAAAGTAAAAATGTGTAAAAAAAAAAAATACAAAAAAAAGTTTTAAACAACACTACATTGTGGACGTCTACTTCGACATTTGGGCCAAAACAAAATGGGAAAACGTCATGTTAGAAATTGTCAGTCGTAAATGTCGCAGGTTTTCAGGCAGACTGTATTTGTAGAATGCTAAAAACAATCCTGGTCGATTTCGAAATACTATTGGCGTATTTCAACCGCTTTAACCGGTTTGTTGCAAGTAACCCACTGACGGTTACTACTTTTAGAGGTGGGCGTGCACAGTTGAAGCATCTCCAAGTATAGGTCTCTGCAGAAAGGTAACGGGTGTTACCACATCGGGGTGTTTTTACACAATGTCACCTGATTGGCTGACAACTTGTGTAAATCGGTTGAAAAACGCCTACTCCCTTTTCCCTTTTCTAAACGGGGCGGGGCCTTCTTCGGTCATTGCGCAACGCAACATAATATAGTAAATACAGCAACACCGCCTCATCAGTGCAGCGCCCTATTATTAAATGCAGTCGTATTGAACAGTTTCAGGATAATTACATCTTTTAGAGCATCGAGTGAATATTTTCAACGCGCAGCCTACAAACGTATGCAGTGGAAGTTGTCGAACCAACGAAGACAACAACTGAATTAAGCCGAAAGGAAAGTTAATAAAAGTAAAATGCCATGTTTGTATGTATAGTACATTGAAATAAGTTTGCATAAAGTATGATGCTTACAGTTGTTTTGGTGTTTTTAGCAGCGTCATCAGTCATGGAGGATCTCTCTCGTGCTAACAGTCTCTTTGCTCTGGATCTGTATCGGGCACTGAGTGAGAGAAACGCTGAGGGAAACATGTTCTTTTCTCCTCTGAGCATCAGTGCGGCTCTCAGCATGGTTTACTTGGGAGCCCGAGGAGAGACATCTGACGAAATGGCAAAGGTAGGATAAATAAATACGTTACAATTAGTGCTATTCATTTTTTTTTAATCTAGTTTCAGTTTTTTCAATGCTTAACTAAATTTTTTATTTAAATAAAATAATAATTGTGAGATACCATCTGTCTTTCTCGCAGGTTTTGTCCTTCAGTTCTGTCTCTGATGTTCACTCTCATTTCGAGACCCTCACCTCAGTTATTAACAAGCCATCAGCCTGGTACATCCTGAGACTGGCCAACCGCCTCTATGGAGAGAAAACCTTCAGCTTCATACCTGTGAGTTTATACTGCCTTCAGTAACGATACATTACGATGGTATTTATGTCACACCACTTCATTTTGTGCTGTAGGAGTATTTGGACTCCACTCTGAAGCTGTACCATGCTGACCTTCAGGCTGTGGACTTCATTGGAGCATCAGACGAGTCACGACAGCTCATTAACAAATGGGTGGAAGAGCAGACAGAGAGTGAGAAGATCACCTCAATCAGCTACAAAAAAAAACAAGAATAATTTTGGAGTTCATACATAGCCTATATACATACTTTATTAAATTACAAAAAAAAAACAGATGAGCAACAAAACTCTGTTTTTCAGATAAAATCAAAGATCTTCTCAAGCCGGGAGTGGTGACTGGCATGACTCGACTAGTTCTGGTTAATGCCATTTACTTCAAAGGAAACTGGAAGCACATATTTAATGCAGTACACACTAAAGAAATGCCATTTAACATAAATCAGGTACTTACCACCTTTTGTTCATTAGAAGTGAAACAGCATAAGCAATCAACTGGAAATCACTTTTAAAACCTTTCACAATTAATAATGCTTTACCAACTGTTGCAAGAGTTACTTGTAAGTAACTCTTCCAACACCTGCACATGCAACTAACCAATTTTGTCTTCAATCAGAACGAAAGCCGACCTGTGCAAATGATGTACCAGAAGAAAAAGTTTCCCTTCAGATACATACCAGAGTATGACCTGAAAGTCTTGGAGTTACCATATAAACAGGAGGAGCTCAGCATGTTGATCCTTCTTCCAAATGAAACTCAGAATGGCTCTGACCCTCTTCTGAAAGTAAGTAAAATGGCCTTGATCAGAAAAAGATGATAGTTTTCATCCTGTGGAATAGTTCTGGTTTCTGTGTATGTTATTTTTCAGTGTGAATGTGTGTTTTTAACAGCTGGAGAGTGAGATGACTCTTGACAAGCTGCTTGACTGGACTAAAAGAGACAAAATGGACATGCGGATGGAAATCAGAGTCCATTTGCCAAAGTTTAAGCTGGAGGTTGAGAGCTCCCTATCAGAAATACTGAAAGAGATGGGAATGAGTTCTGTGTTCCAGGGAAAGGCTGATCTGACAGGCATGAGCAGTAAAGGAGGTCTCTCAATTTCAGCAGTGATCCACAAAGCATTTGTTGAGGTCAACGAGGAAGGCACTGAAGCAGCAGCAGCCACTGCAATCTATTTAGGTTCCTGTGCCCGTCAAAAAGTTGAGAGTTTCACAGCAGATCATCCCTTCATGTTCTTCATCAGGCACAACACCACTAACAGCATCCTCTTCTTCGGCAGATTCAGAGGCCCATCCTAGAAATATATGCCCTAATGAAGACTTGTGTTTCCTGTTAACGTTTTATTAAGTAAATAAACTACACAATATGCATTTGTTCTTTAGCCTGGGCCCGCCCATACTTCCTGTGACGCTAAATTCAATTTCGCGAGCAAAGTCAGTCTGGCCAAGCTGCCGTTTAGAGCATTTCTGTTCCCAAAACAATGGGAACCAATGAGAAATGAGCCCAAAAATTGCAAAACAGCACACAAGTATTGCACATAACATGTTGTATTGTCCCCGTTTCGTGCTAACGGTCTCTTCGCTCTGGATCTCTCGGACTCTGAGTGAGAGTAACCAGTGTTGCCAGATTGGATGGACGATTTCCAGCCCAAAAGCTCACAAATACCCAAAAATTGCCCAAAATTTTGACTATCAAAAAAAATCAAGGTTCATAAGAGACATTTTTAATTCAACATAAAATTATGATGAGAAAATAATATAAAGATAGGCTAATGTTAGATAAATCGGAGAAAATAGATGAAAGATAATTAGCCTACCAAATATGAGAAATATGCAAGCAGCAGACATTGTCAAAAATGCAATAAAAAAAAACCCAAAATGGTGCCCTCGAAAAAACGGCATAATTTTCAATGTCAGCAGTTAGAATTTAAATGCAAAAAAAGTGTCCAATAAAGTGATCGTGCACACACCATGAGAGTCAACACTATAATTCATTGATGCATCAAACATACTAAATGCAAAGTTGACTCGAAGGAAGGAATTGGGTAGGAAAAGGGGCACAAGTAACAGGAATGAAAATCAGCTTGAGAATACTGTCAAGTAAAGCTGATTCAAACACTTGGGAGAGCTTCACAAAAAGTGGACTGAAGCTCGACCGCATCAAGAGTAGCCACGCTCAGATGTCTTAAGGTAAAGGACTATCAAACAACATCAGAAGCATCTTACCTAACTGGACTACTGTTCAGTGATCTTTTCATATTTTGCATTTCATTTGGAAATCAAGGTCTGGAGTCTGGAGGAATCTGATGGCTTCCAGGCCAAATTACACTGATGCTGGAGTTTGTGTTAAAAGAGCCTGACCATGGATTGAGTGTATAAATTAGCCAACTTTAAAGAACTTGAACCTTTCTGTTCTTTTCTTGTACTTTACTTTTATTTTTTAGATTCACCTGTATTTTTTTGTATGAGACCCTCGTGTTTTGTGTTGCAGGAGTATTTGGACTCCACTCTGAAGCTGTTCCAGGACAGGTTTATATCTACAGATTCTGGTCTGTAGATCTTTTGCCGATCCCGCTACCCTCTCTCCAGTCAGTCTGCTCTACTGTCTGCTCTGTCTGTCTTGTCCATTAAAGGCAATAAACAAGCATATACCTGTTAAAAAACAAAACAAAAAGGTACAATTGCTCGATGAATAACTACTATATCAAATATATGGTAACACTCAAGATTAGGGAACACAATTCACTATTAGCTAGTTCATTATTATCATATGCATATTACATATATTGTCTGCTTATTAGAGCTTATGAAGCACATATTAAAGCCTTTGCAGCACCCATACGGTAAAAAATATTTCAAAATATACATAAATATATTTATAACATATTTTGAAATGTATTTTAGCACATGTATTTTTTGCCCATTTTTTGTAGGCTATATTTTGAAATATATTTCAAAATACAAATTAAAAATAGTTAAAATCATTTAAAAATTATTAAAATATATTTTTTTAAAATACTATATATTTTTCATTGTTTACATAAACATCATTATTATTATTGCACAAAATACATTTTAAATAAAGGATACTTTGATATACATAAACATTCTACTGTAAGGTTGGAAAGGTATTTTCTTCAGCCTAAAATATATTCTGAAATGTATTTTGTTTTAAAAGAAATATACTTTCCATTTATTTATTTTTTTTTTTGAGCATCACAAATACAACATATATACACCATATATTTGAAATATATTTTGGCCAGAAAATCTATTTTTTTTTACCGTATGTTACTAGAGCGCTAGCAATTTTTTAACGTTATTAATAACCTCGGTTGTTTATTCGTAACATGTGAAAGAGAGACAGATGTGAAGTCAAAATTATATCCTATAAATTGAAGTAACAGTAGCCTATATTTTTATAGCCCTCTTTGGTACATAATTATATTGTTTATAGAACAGTGATAACGGGTAAAATTAAGAAGGAAGTGAAACCATGTCACTGGGTGGGGCGCTTTTTATCCAAAATATTATCCACTCCGATTACACAAAGAAGCAGAGTGATTGTAAGATGCTCCAATAAATATATCGTTTCTGCTGACAAGCAATTTTTCTTGTTAACTAACGGTGCAGTGGAATCAAGCGACCTCAGCTGCTACATTTTACCGCGCATTGTGAAGCAAGTTGTCGTCAGTCATGGAGGGTCTCTCTCGTGCTAACAGTCTCTTTGCTCTGGATCTCTATCGGGCTCTAATCGCTAGCAATGCCGAGGGAAACATGTTCTTTTCTCCTCTGAGCATCAGCGCAGCTCTCAGCATGGTTTACTTAGGAGCCCGAGGAGACACCGCCAAAGAAATGTCCAAGGTATGAGAATCTGACACGATATAGTTTACTGTTGCTAGCTTATTGACCATATTTTGATTTCCAAAAAAGAGGAAGATCGGCACGGCCTCCAGCTTTTTGGTGGTTGATGAACATTATTTATTATACTTCAATGGTGCAGAATTAACCTCTGTAATAAAATAAAATGAAATCTGTAAAAAACTTATAACAAAATAATAGCTCTCTTAGACTCTTCAAATAAATAATTAAATATTGTTCTAACTATGAACTATTCTGTTCCAGCTTCAACAATATATCTCTTAAATGTAATCAAATAAAAAATAGTAAATGCAATGCATTTTTCTGACAGATTGTTTTTTGCCAGGGTTTCATTTTGCAATGGTTTCTGCTTGTCTCACTGGGTGTGTCTTTAACTTCAATTAATTTTATTTGCACGCCACCCTTCTTCCAGTCAAAATACTGGATTATGACTGGGGATATTCTCACTGCTCCGTGGTCACTCCCGTCTGTGGAAACACCACAGTACTGGATTTCTTTGAGTGCTTCATGAGTGATTTCAACAGAGTGGGAGGCTGTAGCACCATTGACGATGGCTTCGGTCTTGCTGCGAGCACTACTAAACTTTTTTGCAATGTCAGAGTCAGGAAATGCCTTTTTAAGCAAAGTACTGGTGCAATCCATG
>JAUCMS010000045.1:8949275-8963042 GCA_032357445.1 Enteromius radiatus
GTCACGGGATCCCTCAACAAGTCCAAACAAATTGAGCAGCTGTACTGGTCTTGATTTCCGAGTATAGCCTCTGCCATTTCGCTACCAACACGTACGAAGACACTCAAAAAAAGCCTTGTTCCGATCTTGTCGCTTCTCAAAAGGACGTTTATCAAAAGATCCGCTCGTTAGAAAAGTTACACGTTGTGTAATCTAGAAAGAGAAAGTGAAAGTAAAGAATTGGTCTGAAACTACGATTCAGTTATTAATAATAAGCTAATAATAATCTAAAATATACAAACAACACGGAAATTCAGTTTAAAAACATAACTTAAGGAAATTTACCTGATGATAATTCCTGGTGTGCGTCATAACGCGGAGGCAGGAAACGTCTGCTAAGTTTTGACCTTTGATCTTTTTATGGCTTTAACGTTACTTGTTTGTTCAAAGTACATGCTTGACGTGTTTTAATTGTATTTCGAATATTAAGGAACAGTTTTAAGTGCTCATAAAAAATGGGCACTTAAAAATAAGTTTTCAAAAGAAAGAAAAACACATATTGCAGTTAAAAGCATAAAATATTCGAGGCTTATGAGTCAACGAGCTCAGCGCGTTTCCTTTTGCAGTTTTGTACTTTAGTAAAGCCACTAGATGGAGGCACTGAACAGTGAATGAATCTCGATTCAGTGTCATGTGACAAACATTCTTGCTCTTCTTGACTAAAGTATTTAACAAGATTTAGTTAGTATAATAATCAGATACATTAAACGTATGCAGACTCATTGCATTAATTTGGAGATGAATTCTCTCCCACCATGATAATGTTCTCTAGGTCTGTCAAAGTGAAAAATTTAATGATTGTCATTTGTGTGGCCTGTACCATTGCATTTTGTCAGCAAAATAGAGCCCAGTGGGACACTGCAGTTTAGGGTAAGGGGACAAACACAGATTCCCCAAATTCATCAAAAGAGTCCAACTGATAAAACCTGAATTAATTTAAGGCAGAAGTACCAGCTTCACAGTATTATAGTCAGTGTCGCCAGTTTAGCGACTTCCCCATCCCTTTTGAGACTTTTAAAAAGTTTAGGGACAAATATAACAACCTCTTGGACAAACCTTCTCTAATTGTTCATCTTGCCCCGTGAACTTTTCATCTATATATAGATCAGTGCATTTGCCATTATAATGTCATCCAGTGAAATTCAGCTACCAGTTTTAGCTACTTTCAATTGAAAGCAATTACCAACACTGATTATAGTGATGAAACTCCCAACACACATCCACCCTAAATTAATATATTTATTTTTTTCCCAGAATTTAAATTCACAGTTTACTCTATAATCTTTTTGGGGGGAAACACATTTACTACAATCCTGGTAGCTGAACTGTAAATGTGAGTGCTGCAATATGTGGTCAAAAAAAATTATTAAAACCTTTTATTATACAATCTAAATCTGATTAACTTTAAACTGTTCAAACTGACAGTTACATAAAACAATCTCAGAAAATTTCCAGCTATTTTCCAACACATAATCATATACCAACAATTTAGTTTTTCTTAATAAAAAAGAAGCAAAACATAAAAAAACAAAAACCCATTTATTTTAATAATGATTTTTAAATCCTCTTGCTTCTCAATAGTTTGTACACCCCAGCATACAGAGACCATTTAAGAGGTTTGAATTAACAGATTAAAATTTATTTGATTTACATACTGTGCTCATGATAGTTAGGCAACATAACATAAAAAGAAAATGTAAAAGTGCCCCAGAACATCATGGTGCAAACACTGCCAACTAGGCAAATATCTGACACAGCCACCAATACAACTCGCTTTAAATAAAATGTAAATTTTTCACATATTAATAATTTTCTTCATGCTATCTGTATCCGTTAAACTCTTCTTTGGGTAGTGGAAATGGCTGAGAAATTGGTCCGCTAAATGACTCAGTGTGTAGCTACTTTGAGAAATCATAAATTCGTGCGTGTCCATTTGATTTTTAAGATGCCTCCAAAACAAGATGTGCATTGTTGAAGTTGGGGCCCAGGGTAGAATCACAGACGCTTTTGTTCGGGGCTCCCCGTTCCTGCGAAGGCCTGCTGTCGATCAAGAAGTAAGCGTCCGCCCCCATCGGCCCTTTCACTGCTGCAGCTGGCTGCCTCTCGCTGCTTACCGTCTGCTCACTGCAATCTGTGCTGGAGAGGCCAGAGGAGCTGCAGCTTCAGTATTAAACCCGGCCTACAGACGCTTATGACGCTCGCCACCAAAGAACACAAATAACACGAGGTAAGCCTAAGCGCTCTGGCACGTGCGATTTAAATACAATCTATATTAATATGTAGTCGCACCGCTTAAGATGATCTCGATCCGCGATGGTTAAATCGTAGCGCGGTCGATTTCGAAAAGCGGCATGTTTGCGGAAGTGAACGTGCGGTCCATGTTTAGCCGCCCCTGTTATTTGCCTTTACATGTCATGTGTGTGTGTTTCCAAAATATATTTCACTCTCACGTGCATTTTGTCGACACGGTAAGCGTTCGGAAACGTTGAAGATGCTGTTTGGGTTGGCGAAGTTGACTAGCCAGCGGACCCGTTTGAAAAATCAAAATGGCTTCCATCTTTGTCGTCTCAGCAGAGAGGTTTATACCTTTGTTTCCCCGTCTCGCATGTCAGGGAGTCTGTGAGTAACATCCTTTTTATATTTATCTAGTG
Organism: Enteromius radiatus; assembly: GCA_032357445.1. Taxonomy (NCBI): domain Eukaryota; kingdom Metazoa; phylum Chordata; class Actinopteri; order Cypriniformes; family Cyprinidae; genus Enteromius; species Enteromius radiatus. The sequence goes on from JAUCMS010000045.1 coordinate 8,951,966, forward strand.
GATTATTGTCCATCGAACCTTCGAATTAAGAGTTTGGGTGTTTATTTCACTGGTTTTTATTTATTTTGTTACTTACCCAGTAGCGCACTTTTTGACCACGTCAGTGCGGTGGGGGAGGGGAAGTGAGTCTGTCTGGGTGGAGCCTGTATGATACGTTCACTGTGGATCAATTATCCATTGCTCCCTTCGCTGTAAGTTTGATTTAGTTTAGACTCCAGCTACTAGGAGAATTGTTTACTGATCTTTTTTTCTTCATTCATTTCTTTTGATTCGTTATGTGCCACCACTTGCAATGTAGAATTCCAGTTTTATCAAATTCAAACTGTTATACCTAAGAGCACATGGAGATCTCCTGAAAATCTTTCTTGATATAGAGTGCTGCAGGAATGACTTATTTTTGTAGGCCGATCTAGATGTTATCATCATACTGGTTCGCTTGGGATTCTCCCACTGTCTTCTGGATAATTACAAAAAATAAGCTATGTGAACAATGAAAGTTTATGATTCTCGTGTTTTGCTCACTATTTAAATATTTAATAATAATCACAAAGGAACAACTTCGATTCCTAAATGTATTTAGCTGAAATAAAAAAGCGATAGCTATAAATAAACTTCACCACAGCCACAGGATTTCACTGTCATCACCACAGAGTTTCTGCTTAATCTTTAAAGGCATGAGTATGAACACAACATGGCTGTAAAAGTAAACTTGTGTGTAGATATTTGCCTCAATTCCGTTTAATGTCCCTGACTGCCTATAAAGTTCCATTTAGAGCTTTTTTTAAAAAAAAAAAAAGAATGAGTGGAATTTTATATTGTGGAATAAAACGTGAAATATATTGCGCATGTGTTAATCACATACTTTATTTCAGGTATTTAAACAAAACCCCACTGACTGAGGTTCAAAAATCTCATCTCGTTTTCCAGTTTTAGGACTCATTTCCTGCTGCACTCTATTATTAAATGAATGCAGTGCTGGTGTACGAAATGTTGGTTGTAGTTTTAGTTGCAGTGGATGTGTGTCAGCTTGCACTCTGGTCTTTTTTTCAACAGTGCTGGGATGTCACCCATGCTTCAGGTAGGCACACCACCATGCCCTTAATTTCTGGTTAACAGTGTGGTTATGGGTTTAAAGTTCTTGTGTGTGATCTTGGTTAACTGTCAAGCAAATCATCTCCATTATGTTAAGTCATCCCTCTTAACATGAAATGACTTTGCAATACATGTGGTGGTTTTTTGTGTGCTTGCACTCAATGGATTTGTTGGTTTGCTTGTTTTGCATAGAGTTTGATGTGTAAAATGTAACTCATTACCATTGTTTAGCTATCGTCTTATGTCTTCCCCACCTTTCACCTACCCACCAGTATATGTAGCCGATGAGAGGTCCCTGTGCCCCCTCCCTACTCCTCCCAACATACATACACACACAGTCACATACACGCTCACGAACACTCAGTCGGTCAAGAGCTAGTGTGATGACAGATAATGTGCTTTGTCATGCTGGTTGGTGTCATGTGTTTTTCCTATACTGGATGCATGTTTGTTACTTTTAGGCTCCTGTAACCCTGGTTGGCTGGCCACGGAGACAGGGAGTCCTCGTCTCAGTACTGTGGCTCTCCACATTAGACTTTCTGTTTGGGGTATCTACTTTCACCTCCATTTTTATCTATATTCAAAGGCTTGAAGCACAATTCCAACTTATTATTAGCTAAATCATTCATTTGATATAATGTGAGTTAATGTAGATTACTTTAAATTCCCATCATGAGCAAAGAGCTACATTTTAAATGCATTTATGCATACTTTAGGTGGTTGTGGATTGACCATGAATGTAAGATGTCATCTTTTGTCTTCAAAATATTCGGATGTTCTGAAGCATAGGAGTTTATTGTTTCTGCTGAAATAATTTTTAATTCAACTAAAGCATTTTTTAATCTATATTCAGTCATATTAGATTATTATCAAGGTCCATTATAGTATTATGATTAATTATCCATTTTATGTTTGTATACATTGACATTTATGGCAAAGGATCTAAATGTTCTAAAAGAATAATGTAATTCTGAATTTGTTGTTTGTATGTTTTGTTAGGCTGAAAGTACTTAAATATACTTTCATAGAATGATTTTGCTTAAACTTATTCTTTGCCATTGACATTTTTATTGTTTTTATATCATAGTTTCAAATTTTTATAGATACAGAGCCAGTATTGACTTGAAGTATTGAACAGAACTGGATGAATGTGAACTGACCATCGCTATGCCTTTTTTTCTTTTCTGTAGGCTAAACATGTTCTCCAAGGGCACCAAGCGTAAGTTTTCCGATGGTGATGAAGAGATATCCGATGAAAGCCTGGTAGGTGCCAGGGTGGCATCTTCGTACAGCTTGCAACGGCAGTCGCTGCTGGACATGTCCCTCATTAAGCTGCAGTTATGCCACATGCTGGTGGAGCCCAACCTCTGCCGCTCGGTTCTCATTGCCAACACAGTCAGGCAGATTCAGGAGGAGATGACCCACGATGGCAGCTGGCATATGGTCACTGAAGCATTCTGCAGTCCAGGCCAGAGTCCCTCAGAGCGCTTAGTGGCAACTGAGGTCCTCTGCAGGTCGCGAGAGCAGGATGCAGAACCTAAACTCTTTTCTGTCATCAGCTATGAAGGTTGCCGTGAAGAGGAGGTGGTAGCTGATGAGACGCTGTGCTCCGTTTCAGTTACCGATACGGTCTCTAATGTGTGCCTGGCAGGGCGTATGGGCCAGTGCTGGGAGAAGAGTGAGATCGGTGTAGAAAGGGATGAAGAGGCCCTTGAAGACTCTAGACTTGGTTCAGGAGAGGATGAGGAGATAGACACAGAGAATGGGGCTTCTACAGAGAGTCCAAAGACCATTGGACAAGTTTTTGGGACATTTGAAATAAAAAACGGTTCTCCAGGTCCAGACTCTGCTCTTGAGGAGCTGTTCTCTGATGTTGACACCTCCTACTATGATCTGGACACCATGCTGACCGGAATGCAGAGCGCACCCAAGATAGGCCCTTATGACCTCCTTGACAGCTTGGCACCTTCACACAGTTCCCCTTCCATAGTATCCACCCCGAACTGTCGTTCTGATCTCAATGAACTTGATCACATCATGGAAATCATTGTAGGTTCTTAGGTTCAACCTTATTCAGAGACTTACACGCTTGTCTTAATGTTACTGGCTTTTCTGTTCCTTATATGGAAAGCAAGTAAAGTCTGGAGTCATTTCAGGGAAAAGAGTTGATGTCTTTTGAAGGATGGCCTTGATTTTATGAGCTGACCATAGTCATCTTATTTGCATACCCTTTGTATGTTTTAATGATTTTTCTGTATTTGTCTGTCCAGACATGCTGTTTTTTTTTTTTTTATTTAATTTATTTGTTATACTTGTGACACTACGGAGAGCAGAACAAGATGTATACAAAAGTTGTAAAGCTTGGGATATTTTCATAAGCAGACAAAAGATTGTCTAAATGTGTATATAAATTATATATTTTTTACAATAGATTCTTCTTGTAATATGTTACTGTACATTATGTACATGTTCTACAAATTGATTTTAACCGATTTTATGTGCAACAACTCAAGTTTTTTGTTTTTCAAAATCCATAAACAAAAGGAACTTAATTCAGTACTACAATATACAAAAGCCACCAAGTATACATGATGCATGTTTTACATTTATGTGCTCATTTGCACAAGTATTTTTTTTTCCTCTCAAGGTTTGATTGCAGTTGGCAGTCAATCAGCTCAGCCGTAGGGTTTTTGTTTGTTGTTAGACGTCAAAGTTCTTATATTTTGTCTTATCAACAAATGAAGTATAATGGGGCCAACCCATTTTATATTATGACTTAATTTATTTAATTTATTTACTGCAAACAGTGAGTGTTGGCTGTGGTCAAACTCAGGGTGGGTTTTTAACTCTAAAGGACTTAATAGGCCTGATTCACAAAAGCCTTTTGCACATAGTAAATCAGAATTAGTGCTTTGTGAGTTGTTTTGCACCAATTATTGGTTTAAGTAAAGATTTTAATTTTGGTGATTGGCTTAAGTATATCAGTCTATTAATCCTCTAGACCCCTCATAACGAGAAGGCATTTGTCAAGTTCTATGCATTGAGTGTCATAGCACACTTTATACATATGAAGCGTTTAAAATGCATTTAGTACAGTATTCTTTTTTTTATACTTAAGAATCAATCAAGAGACGGTTTTATTTTGCTCAATATTTTCCCCCAGTTGTTACATATGTATGGTTTGGTTTTTGTCTAAATTTTTTTGCATAAACTATGTTTGTGCAAATTATAGGTTATTACACTTGTTTTCTTATACATTGTCTCACACTTAAAGTCTAAGAGGATGTTGTTTATTGTATGATCTTAAACTAGTATAGAGTATAAACATTTTATATGAGCATTGTAGCTTTTTTAACTTTTTTTAATAAAAGGTACAACTTATGAAAATGTTGTGTTTTATTATTATGTTTTTGTATAATCCTGCAATCAACTATTAAGGAAATCAGCTGTCATCAACCTTGGACATCAATCTCTATAATTGCTCGTGCTGTATTTTATCCAATTTAATTAAGAAATGATCTAGCAAGAAACCAGGGAATGCCAGGGAAACACAAGTGCAAAACTTAGGTACTGTGGATACCACAGTAGACGTACAGTAAGACCACCATTCACTCCAACGTCAAGGTTTCATTCTGCACGTAGCGAATTCTCACGCAAGTGACGTCAGCAGATGTGACTCAAATGAACGTCAATGTTTAAATCCCTCCGCTTGCGCGCAGATATTAGATGTCAAGTGTTGTATTATGCAAACCATATAACGTTAGATATTAATAGGTTTCATTACCTACTATATAACAATCATATAAATCAGTTTTGCAAAGCATCGTTTATAGAATTCTACAGTAAATGTAACTCTTAGCACATCTGTAGTATTCATATGTTTGTTATGTTTTCTCAAAATAAACACGGGATGCGTGGCAAAAAGCAATAAGGACATGGAAAGCCAGAAACGTGCCGTTTACAACGCTGTTTGTGCCATAGTTCGGGTAGCCTGTGCTCCAAACGGTCACGTTTTCTGTCTGTGGGCATGTTGGGGGATGAATGTGATAGACTAAAGAGGAGGGGGCAGAACAGGCGTTCCACCAATCAGGGGCAGTTACTAGGCGGGTCTGAGAGCGCGTTCGGCCAATCACAGCCTTCCCACCTGACGACCGTCAATCAGCTGAGTTTTTTTCCCGTTGATTCTACAGAGTAGCGAGAGTTCTCTTCTCGTGCTTGAGTAGAGACGCGATCGGTCGCGTAGTTTTTGCGCAAAATAATGTTCAAAATTTGGTCCAGAAGCTCAACGCGAAGTTCGGCGACCGATTTAAACAACCGTACATCTCATTTTTACCGGTCAAGAGAATGTAGCGGTCATTCGAGGATCTTGGGTAAATTAATTTCGTAGTTCCATACAGACAGAGCCAGCACTTTACGAACTAACGTTAGCTAACTGGCTAATTCATTGCGCATCACTGTGAACTTAGCCGCGGGGGCTAGCAGTGCGAGCGCACGTCTGTGAGAGTAGTTGGTTGTAATAAACGCTAAACAACGAAGCAACTGGTTGAGCCAAACATAATGGTATGGGTCAAAGGGACATCACAGCGTTCGAGGCGTCCATGAAAAGAAAAAACGGAATTCCCACTGTCTCTATGTGTCGACTGGATGTGGAGTCCGCTGTTGTGAAGAAGGAAGTTGAGCCCGCCGGAGGAGATGGTGCCCTTTCCTCGTCAAGGTAATGTTAATGACTCTTAGTCACAAACTGTCTTCTGTATGTCATTTGAGCCTGGTAGAAAACCCTTTAGTTATCATTCTGTTTTTGGAAATTGTTTTATGAATTAACACTGTTCACTGCTAGTTACCTAACGTTAACAACTCACGTTAGAGTTTATGTTGACGATATATGAGCTTAGCTGACACTCCGTCCACACTAGTTTATTTACAACTGGGAAATGCTAGCAAAAACGTATTCTAACGTTAGTTTTTACATCTAGATCATTGCGTGTGAGACCATGAACACAGAAACTTTGGTACCTCGCGTTTTCTTCTATACGTCGTACGTGGTCTCGGTTGCGTAACGGGGTCGATTTTGCCACACTGATGTTTGGACCCGACTAACGTTCACTTGTAATGTGTGGATACACAGTCTTCTATCTAACCAGTCTATTAAATAATAAAATTGTATGTCGTTACCCTCTTTCAGTCGAGTTTTCGCAAACACGTCTAACTAAAGTAATAGTGAAAACCAAGAGTGCATGAATGCAGGTTTCAGTTTAACTAAAGTTTCATAATTCGAATGAATGATGTGTAATTTTACATGAATCTTTGAGTAACGTTATGTGTTTAACAGTATGTGTGTTGTGTTCACACATGGAAAAACTCGAGGAGTGGTTTAAAGTTACGTGCCGTTTCAGATGCCCTTTGGAAATGGAAAGTCATAGTTTTTACTGAAAGCAGCTACTATGTGGAGTTTAAAAAAATAAAACCGTTAGTTTTGATATTATATTACATAGTAACAGTTGAAGTGTAGTATGAACCATAACAAGCATTACTGTAAGGTTTTTAAAGAAATGTAGAGGTTTGTAATATGTGTTTGACTTCTGCAGATAATAACTCTGCCGGTTTCTGCAGTAAACAGAAAGCCAATAGTGCCCAAACTAGGTTCTTCTCTCAAGGCTGTCAAACTGTCAGTGAACTTCTTGCAAAAAGGTTAACAGTTGTTTTTTTTTCTCTTATTAGAAGTGTGTAATTAATCGAATGTAAAGCAGGATTGTCCTTGCACTTCAATCATATATTACTTGCTAATTATTTATTAGTAGGCAGGTATTCAGATTAAATGAGTAAAATTGACCTGAATCTTATACTAGACTGAGTTTTCACCACTGACTCAAAGACATACACCCCTGATGAGACAAGCGGGCTTCGTGAGCGTGTGTTCACGTCTGTCAGCGTGACTAACATCCTGAGTCACTTCGTCAGTCTGTTGGAGCCGCCCAGTTACAAAGCTGCCCAAACGAAGACATCCGGCCTGTCTACCCAGTGGTTCATTATTGAAGACTTAGCTGGCTTGTCAATGGCATTTGCCACCTACTCCCTCCCTCCCACTTGCAGTCAATCCCCTGTGCTCTTTCTTTCACTCCTCAATTCAGTCTCTCTTTCTCCTCCCACTTTCTCTTGCGGACTAACCTTTCTTGACGCTCCTGCTTGCTCTGGCTTATGTACACCCTCTCGCTTTCCTGTATTTTTTTTTAAGGCTCTTTCCTGTTGTCCTCTTTATCGTGAAGGGAAGGAAACCGGAAGAGAAAAAATGGAAAAAAAAAACTCGACCACGTCAGTTTTTGTTTTGTGCAGGAAGTATCATAACTTAAGCCAGCCTAAAGATCTAAAGATCAATTCAGTGCTGTCTGTCACTTTGTGGTCTCCTGTTTATGTATTTTTTTTTTTATGTACTAACCACAAAGTGATGGAAATTAAGTCCTTATCTCTCTACCTTTAGTGAAACTGATGTGTCTCTGTGTGGAGCTAGGCTGCTATTCATTTATGAAGTGCTGTGCTGCTGTAAGTAAAAGCAGCAGAATAGTTACTTCTCAGTTGTTCAGCCTCTTACTTGTTGCACAGGCAGTATGCATGATAACTTGACAGTCTGTACACTTGATGTCAATACTTTTTTGTTTTGTTTTCCTTCCATCTTCATTTGAGAAATATAACAGTCTTTTGTGTATCGACACTACACATTATTTTAAAAATAAAATAAAAGTTAGTAATAAGATTTACTTTTCAAATGTATTAAATTATTTAGTTGTTGTTATAATTACTAAGCACTGTATCCTGATTATGAAAAAGGCCTAATATTACTTCTACATCTTCCATCATGTTCAGTTTCTTTTTTTTTTTTCACAAAATAAAAACTTCCAATTGTTAAAACAAAAAAGAATTAATGACAAAAGTAAACATTTGAAATTAATTTAACTTGCAGTATGTATAAGAGTGGAAAATGTTCAAATACTTTAATTGAAAGTTAAAGAACTTTCCACAAAGTCTGTCACTTAATGTATTTGAACGTTGAAACGTCTTCACCTTACAGTTGGCTGTTAAAAGCGAAAATGTTATGAAATGTATATATTTTGTGAGGAAGTGTGACATGCTAAAGTAAAACAGGCAGTATTGGAGTCAGCGCCCCAAAATTGGATAATTAATTAGTAAATTGGCTAGGGCTGCAGGATAATCATCGCGCGATATTTATTGCGCATCTTGTGAGTAAATCCGGTTCTATAATCAGCGGAAAATTCCATCAGGTGCGTTGTCTTACATTGAGCCGCATTCACTACGCAGAGCCGTAGTTCACTGATGAACTGCGCAAAATCACGCTGATAATGAACCCGAATTTGCGCAGCTCATCAAATAGGCCTATTTTACTTAATTCATAAAAATAAACGTCATTGTTTAAGTGCAAGTTGATATTATTGTATCAGACAGCAGTTATATAACAATTACTAACAATTAGTTCTACTGATCTGTTTTGCTTTTAAAACTTCAGTATCAGTGTATGGCCATAATGGGACATTCCATTGTCAGCCTCACTTCTGAGTCACCAGGTTCAGTTTGTTTAAAAAAACAAACTGAAGTACCATCATGTATGTGCAGACCTGGAGTGATGCAACGCAATATACTCTACTGCAATGCTGCCTCTTCTATGGATCCCATTGTTTTCTCCCACTTTGATGGTTGTCTCCGTAGTTGTGTTTATTGTCTTTGAGCTGCAGACGCTTTGTGCCACTCAAGAGCCAGCCTCTCATCCACCACTGTTGCCATGGCAAGCAGACCACAGAGGCCAGTATAACCAGAGGGGCCCAATTTAATTCATGCCTTGCTGCTTTTAAAGCTGAGAGTTTATAGTGACCAAGTCAAATTTAAGGTTGTTCAGGTTGTTTTAAAAAAAATAATAATAATAATGCACAAATCAGTCTGCAACCTTTTTCTCAAGCTTTAACACTTCTTTGATGTCGTAAGCACAGTAAGCCATATGTATTTTGAACCCTTCCACATCATATTCTCCTAGATTATATAGTTTTTCCGTGGTCGTGGTGGTTTGCTTGCTCGCATTCCATTTATAGCTTTCTGTTGCTGACAGAGACAGGCTGCAGACCCTCTTCCAAGCGTAAGTGTGCTCCTGCCGGAATTCAGCTGTGAAATCTGCAGGAATACAAAATGTCCCTTTTGAAGCCTTGTGACTGCTTTGTGGGAACGGCACCTATAGGGCTGAGCAGGAATGAGCCCAGAGTGCTTTGCTAGTGTGCATGGTTATATAACCGCTAGCCCCGGTGTGACACACTTGAGCGCTGCAGCCCATGCGTGTGTGCGCACACACACATTCAGGCTGTTTCTGGCCATTAAAAGTGTTTAATCAAACTTGTTGTGATGCATATGGTGTTAGTTGTTCTTTAATGAAAGATTCTTGCCTTCATGCTTCAGTTTAGGTTCATGACTGGTAGCGCTATTGCCTTAAACTATGACTTAACACGCTGCATATTTTTCTACATTTTGGGATTGAGACTAGGCAGCCTAATGGATCTGTCTCACTTCTGAAAACGAGAGGCTCTTCTTGGCTCCTGCAGTTTCCTGTGCACCCTGCAGTAGAGAAGAGCAGTCAGTGACCAGACCTGCGGGGGATGTCTGCCTTCGTTCAGAGTGATGGATGTAGGGAGGGGGGCGCCTACACCACAGAGAGCGCAGAGGTGGATAGACAGTCTCTTACATTTACAGCCCTTTCCACTCAAACTCCAGCTCTCTAGATCCGAGGCCGCTATCTGACAGAGCAGTTATGGTCGGGATTCAAATCGTGCTCCCACAAGCCACATTTGGCTTTTGTTTGTGCATGTACGTATGGCCGAAGTAAAATTTGTGGCTTTGAATATGGGAGAAAGCTACTTTTTTTTTTTTTTTTTTTTTTTTCAGTGTTATTAAATGGATACTTCTTGTTTAGATTAGACAGGTTCCTTTAATAACCTTTCCATTGCATAAAAGGTTCTTTTATAGTGGAAAAGGTTCTCTAGATTATTAAAACGTTTCTTCACACTGAGGGGGAAAAATATTTTAAGAACTGGTTCTTTTGTGGCATTGCTGCAAAACAAAACAGTTTTTGGAATTTAAAAGTGTATCTTGAAGAAGCTTGTTCGAATCGCTCACGGGATAGCAGCTGCAGCAGTAGGCATTGCGCTCCTGTGCTGCATATCCTCCTCCGCTGTGAGAAGGGAGTGCTAACGAAGCATGAGCTTATTCTCTTGTGTACTGCAGTCGCAGCCAGGAGGAGCTTGAGCTAATGCATCCACCTCTCAGGAAGTCCCGCTCAGAGAGGAGGAGGAGGAGGAGAAAGAGCTGTGTCAGGTTAAAGCTTCACGTTATCAGTCATGTATCAGATAACAGTCAAATTTCAAGGCGAAAGTGTTTGTCATGAACAGAGTTCAGCAATAGTCTCTGTGTGCACAGACGATGGTCATAGTGCTGTTAAATTTGCAATTGGTTTATTCCATGCAAAGGTAATAGCTGGAGCAGACTGCACTGTGAACTTTGCAGGAATCAGTAGAACATGGATGCATTCTCACGCGATTCAGGGAACACGCAGAAACATGTTAAGTATTAACACAGTCTTAAAATATCAGATAACTCTTTATTACCCTTTTTTATGACCAAGCTTATGTAAAATGTGATGAATAAAGGGGTTTGTGCAATGTGATTTGCTTTGCTTACATCCCTCTGATGTGTTCTTGCAAATTGGCATGGGATGATAACCGGTTTCAAGGTTTACCGCGGTTTGAAAAAGTCACTGTTTCAAAACCGCAAACAAAAAAAGTTATACCGTTCCTACGATATGTGCATTTTTTGTGTCATTAAAGTGAAAGCGCTGGACTCCCTACTAGGTTGTGTGTGCACGCGTACCTGCAGCGAAAACAGTGCAGCCTCTCTCCCACCGGTTACTGCTGGCAAGCGCATATGATTGGGCACGTGA
>JAUCMS010000045.1:8969018-8989944 GCA_032357445.1 Enteromius radiatus
TTAAAACTTTTTCAAACTTCTATCTCCGGCTTTTTCAAGCCAACTTAAAGTTTGTCTACGAACTTTACTATCTAGTTTGATTTGCAATGTTGGCTATTTACTTCCAGGAGGTTCAAATGAAACCGAGAGTCTATACTGTTAATATTTATTTAAACAATTTATAAGGTAGGTATTTTGTCTTGTACTTTTAATTTACACAATGCATATCCTGACAAGACAATATTGCAAACCCTTAAACAACAGAAAATATGTAAACATTTAAAGATATTTTAGATCTACACCTACATCTACAAGTATTTGAATGCAAATGTTAGGGTTATAAAATAATCATATAACCATAGTAACCTAAACTCATTATGACTATACTATTGCTGATACAGTGGGTACGAAAAGTATTCAGACCCTCTTAAATTTTTCACTCTTTGTTATATTGCAGCCAAAAAACTAAATAATTTGTTAATTTTTTTCCTCATTAATGTACACACAGCACCCCATACTGACAGAAAAACACAGAATTGTAGTCATTTTGCAGATTTATTAAAAAAGAAAAACTGAAATATCACATGGTCCTAAGTATTCAGACCCTTTGCTGATCATTTCTTCTGATCCTCCTTGAGATGGTTCTACACCTTCACGTCCAGCTGTGTTTGATTACGGGATCAGGGATATCCTGAACCAAAACCTTCAGAGTGCTCAGGACCTCAGACTAGGCTGAAGGTTTACCTTCCAACCTGACAGAACTGGAGAGGATCTGCAGGGAGGAATGGCAGAGGATCCCCAAATCGAGGTGTGAAAAACTTGTTGCATCTTTCCCAAAAAGACTTACGGCTTTATTACATCAAAGGGTACTTCTACTGAACAAATAGTCTGAATACTTAGGACCAGTTGATATTTCAGTTTTTCTTTTAATAAATGTGTAAAAATTCAGTTTTTCTGTCAATATGGGGTGGGGTGCTGTGTGTACATTAATGGGGGAAAAAGTAACTTTGATGATTTTAGCAAATGGCTGCAATATAACAAAGAGTGACAAATTTAAGCGGGTCTGAATACTATTCGTACCCACTGTATGCCAAATTTATCCAGATTTATGTTAAAAAGCCGTTTACTGCAAAGGGTAAACAGACGTGTTTCCTTGAAAGCATCAAAAGCGAAATTTCTAATTTTATTACAGTGTGAGTTAATGACAGTCAAATGCCAATGATCACAGAATCTATACATTTCCGAATACAACAGCATTGTCTTATTGAATGCTAGCCAGAGGATCAAAGATCAGTCAGCGCTCTTTACCTCAGCTCCACCTGCTGGACATACTCATGTACTGACGCATACAACTTGACAAGATGTGTAGTTTTGTCTTCGTAATGTTTTTTCCTGTAAAGGTTTTGTCTGTTCTGTACTTTTTGTATCTGTTTGCATGTTTTGCAATGTTTGCATAATAAATAATAAATAATAAAATGTACTGACGAATAAAACTGTACTCTTACACATCTCTCATTTTAACATGGGATCATCTAATACTAGAAATTTTAATTTTAAAAATAATTTTGAAGTAGGGTAATATGGATTCAGTGTTTCATTGCCCTGAGAAAACTGACCATATACAATGGCAAGCTTGTAAATGTGGCTGAATATGAATGGTTATTTATGATAAAGATTACGTGTAGTTATCTCATTTCTATTAAATATTTTAGATTATGTCATGTTTTTGAATAGGCTACTTGTAATTTGGTAGGACAACATTTAAAATATAATAAGCATAATATCAATAAACACTATAATTAAAATTATAACCAAGTATAATCAAGTACATGTGCTTAAGCATGTTAGCCTACAAGCTTGACAAAAGATTTACCTATTAAAACATAATTATTTAAAAGACACTTTAAAATAAATAATTTGGCCGTAGGCTATTATGTAATGTATTTAAGTATGCAAGTAACAATAGGCTAATTAAAGTACACTTAAGTGGTCTTTTATTTAATGAATATGTTATCTTAAAGAACCGTTGTTTTTCATATCTGTAGAACGTTACATTTAAGATACACAACATAAATCGCTCTTTTTTCATCCGGTTGGGGAATAAGATTTATGGTTGATAGGTGAAAGCTGAGATTTAAGGACTTTAAATCACCCAACTGCTGTTTGATTGATATGAATTGGAATGCACAAAAAAAAAGGTTAAAAGCTAAAACTAAAATAACTAAAATATATTTAATATATAAACATACTTTTTTTTTTTACTTTGGTAATGAGGATCTCTAGCCAAGACGATCCACAAGTTTCTCGTTTCTAAAGGAAGCTTCTTCACCCAGTTCCGGTTCTGGGACTTTCTATGGGGGCTTAATAAAGATCTAGGGGGACAGCTGCTGGCTAGTTACAGAGACAGCTAACGTTTCGACTGCTGCTTGAATATTTCCTCCCTGCCTCCTTCGGATTTCCCCAGTCTGAGGAGTTTTGTTTTGTGCGTCTTACTCTTTCAGTCCTTCACTGTTCCTGTATAATCTCATGAATATTTATACTACTTCATCGACGCAGCAAATCAGCTGAGCTCATACGTTTATTGTGTAATTCACCAATTTTCATCTGTCAATCCCGAGGTAGCATACTACCTCGCATCCGCAGTTTATCGGACCTTTATCAATTCTCAATTTCTCAAAAAAAAATAAAAAAATTTTTTATTCTGTCATGGCCAAATGGGGAGAGGGAGACCCGCGCTGGATTGTGGAAGAAAGAGCAGATGCAACAAATGTCAATAACTGGCACTGGTATGTAGCACGTGTTTTGCAAAACACAAGTTATTTTTGCTCTTTGTGTTAAAAAAGCGGTATGAATTGTCTCTTTATAGATTAAATTCTATTTTCCAACTTCTTTTATTAATCTAGATGTTGGGGTAAAATGTATAGGGGATAGTATTCATATCGTTTTTGTTAAATATACCGATTGCGTTACAGATTTTCAGCATTATGACTATACTATACTATTAATAATCTGTATCAGTGTGCAGTTAAACACCTTATGCTAAAACAGATTTAGAAATGTTTTAATCAAGTTACTGCATATCACCTCACAGAAAACTCAAGAAACTGTTTTAGATTTGACAAAAATTGCCTACATCTGATTCTTACAGCCATTAGGTTCGTTTTTCCAGTGTTTGCAGAAGCCTCTGGAATGTCCTGTAGTTGAATGTGAGGGGTTGGCACAGTCTATTTTTGGAAGTACACGAATGTTAGACAGAATTAGACTCTCTCTTACCTCTCTCTTTCTCTCTCTCACACACACATTTATATATTACATATAATTTTATTTTATTTTATATATAAAATAAAATGTATAATTAAAATGAAAATAAAAGTTATTTTTTACATTATATATGTGTAATGTGTATATTTGATATGTATATATAAATGCAATATTTTGAAATATTTTGAAAATATGTACATGCCTGTACATGTATATATTTATATTCTTATATTTTATAATATATATTTTCAAAATATATAAATTTAACATATTTTTCTTAAATATATGCATATTCTATAATATATATATATATATATATATATATATAAACAAAAACCTTTATTTTGGATGTGATTAATCATTTGACAACATATCAAACATATGTGTGTGTGTGTGTGTGTTTATTTCAAAAACAGATCATGTTTTTAATTGTTATCATGTTTTTATTGTGTTTTTCTGTGTTAGTTAGCAGTATTTATTTTTAAATGTAGTCAATATCACCCAACTGCTGTTTGATTGAGATTAATTGGAATGCACAAAAATAAAAAAACTAAAATAACTAAAATATATTTAATATATAAACTTTTTTTATATCACATACATACATGTGTTTGTATTTATAAATGTACACACAGTACACACACATATATTATGTGAATAAAAACCTTTATTTTGGATTCACTGTTTGACAGCACTAATATATATATTTATATATACACACACATTTATATCCCCCCTAGAATTTGAATAAACTGCTGTTAATAGTAGATAAACATATATTATATGCTAATTCTATCAAGTAAACAGTTTATTCTGTTATATAATGCTTATTTCTCTTAATATTAAACTACAGGACAGAGAGAGATGTCACAAGCTGGTCTCAAGATGTAATAAATGGCCTAATTCTTGGGCTTCGTGTAGAAGGTGAAGAAGGCTCATGCGAGATCACAGATGTCAGTAATATAGATGGTGAGGCCTCTATCAACAACCGCAAAGGGAAACTTATCTACTTCTATGAGTGGGTTGTTAAAGCCTCATGGACTGGTGAGTCAAAGTTCTGTTTGACAACCCAACATAATAACTGAATGTAAATTTCAAATGAAAGACGTGTTTTTTTCCTTCACTGTAGGTACAAATAAAATAGGAATCAAATATAAAGGCACTGTGGAAATACTGAATCTCTCTGACGAAAATGACATGGATGACTTAGATGTAAGTGAACCTCTCTCCCAATTAAAGACTATTTCTATACAAGTTAGCATGCTGAATGAAAATCGAATTTATGTTTGTTTGTAGATTTGCGTTACACTTTGTAAAGACCAGCCAAACACACCTCTGACTGACCTCATGAGGAAGGAGGGAGTCAAGAAAATCAGAATGGCACTAGGCAACTATGTCAAGCATCTCCAAACCGGTGATGGCTCTAAAATGAAATCTATTTGTCATTTGTGCTTTGTTTTATTTGTGCAGATCGTTACATTCTCGTAACTTGTTTTTACAGAGTTCTCTCAGGGTATGATTTTACCAACAGAAAACCCACTCAACAAACAGAATCAGGAGACACAAGCCAAGGTCAAACTAGACAAAACCCAAGTAGGTTCTCGTAAAATACACAAATACAGTAAATACTAGACATACAGTATGCTAGTCATACATCCACCCTGTATTTGTATATACAATTGCATATCAATTATTATATCAATTGCAATCACACACATACATTTTCATGCTTGTTTTTGGAATCAAGTGATATTTGTGCACATTAATATTTCAGATCTGTATCAAAATGAAGTATTTATGTTCTGGTCCCCCTCACAGATTGGATCCTCCACTGTACAAAATGCTCCCAACACTGGAGTAAAAATTTCTACAGTATCTTTGACTATGAAAGACACCTTTCTTACTTCTCCAGAAGAGTTGTACAGGGTTTTCCTAAACCAAGAGGTCAGAATCAAACTCCTTTTTCCATACAAATGCAATAAATATGTATGTATCCTGATGTTTTATGCATAGATTATTTAATGTTGAATTCACTAGCTCCTTGTCTTTCCATTTGTGTAGATGGTACAAGCATTTACACACCTCGCTGCCTTTGTGGATGGGTACTCTGGAGGCAAATTCCGGCTGCTGGAAGGAAATGTTCATGGGCAGTTTGCAGAACTGGTGAGAAAGAACTTTTTTTAAACTGATAAATCAGTGAATATAATTAATTTATAGTACATTTCTCTAATAAAGCATCATTTTTAGAATAGTTTTTTTTTTTTTTTTTTTAATTGCCTGTTTCTCTTTTAGATTCCAGATCAGAAAATTGTCATGAAATGGAGGTTTTCAAGTTGGCCAGCTGGTATTGTATATTATTGTATACATTAATGTCGTGCTCACTGTTGATTGTTTTCTTTACTCTGAGTTATAATTTCTTCGGGTTCTCTTTCAGGACATGCAGCAACTGTCATTTTAAACTTCGTAAATCAAGGCGGTGAGACCGAGCTGACTCTGGAGGCCAGAGGAGTTCCCAGCAATGACGAGGAAAGAATGAAAGAGGGCTGGCAGAGATACTACTTTGATGCCATTAAACAGACATTTGGTTATGGAGCACGACTCTGTTAAGCCAAAGCTCAAGTTGTGCCATCAGAAACTCGGGACATAATACAAATAGATAAAAAAACACCTGTGAACATGAAACACTTGTATTTCCTGTCTGCACTAGTTAATTGCTGGATTACCACAAACATCTGTGCCTTTACAGTGAGTAAATAGGTGCCTGGATTTTTTTTTCTTTTTCTTTTTTTTTTTTGTATTTGCTATTGAATTTGCATTACAGCTTGTCATGTTTGAATGTTAGGTCTATGCAGTCCAGATATAGACAATTAAATATTTAAAATTGAGTATTTTATAAGTGAAAATAAGTTTGTCTGTGATGAAGCAAAAGTCGAATTGATTGTATAATCATGATACCTCTTAAATAGATTGTCAAATCTGTGTTGTAATAAAACAAAAAAAATAAATGTTTTAACTTATGAGAGCCTGCATTAGAAAATGATCGCTTATGAGTGTGGACTAAAATATTTATTTCTAATAGTAATATAATTGTTTACTTCACACACGGCTGAGAGAGAGTCAGCTGCTCAAAGGCGTTCCCACATCCTGCAAACTGTCGTGTACGCTTCTGATCCATTCGCGTATCTCAGACGCCGTGATATTCATGTGTGTGCGCATCTGATTGGTCAACTGACTCTTGGAGCGCAGCGATTGGCTATGATCTACGACCCCGTCTCCTGATTGGTGAAGCCGCAGCGGATTAGGAATTAGGGGTCGGTCAGTGAACAGAAATATGCCGTAACACGAGAAACCTTAACGAAGGCTAAACTGTACTGTCTTGTGTTATTGAATTAGATAAAAATTGCAGGTGCCTAAAAACATTAAACCTGAAGTCGTCTTGGAATGTTTTCACGGTCAGCGTCCGCCACGGCATTAGTCTCTGGGAAGTGTTGTGTGTTTAGCTGTGCTAGCTGTGTAGACAGGCTGTCACTGAGTTAGTTACATTGAGCTGCTAGCTCAAAATGCATTGGTTAGGGTGTTAATGTCTAGTTTTTGCGAATGGGTTGTTTCATTGTAGTCTATTTTGCTCTTTGGAGAAGTTTCTGGTTGACTGGCTCGCTGGTCAAGTTGCATAGCTAGTCGGTTATGCAGTCAGGTGCAGTTCACTGACAGATTTATATAGCTAAATGGCTAGCTAGGACAACAGACAGTTAAGTTACTGTGCAGATTTAATTAAGTCAGATTTTTAGTCCACTGCGTTTTGCACACTCTGGCAACATGATTCCCACTAAGAGGTCTTGTTTGGTCCTTGTCGTGGTTTTGGCTGTGACTTTGGAAGTGACAGCTGGTGGTGAGTGAGGCTCTTTTTGAATTATTTGGAAAATGTGTGTTTATAAAGACGTTAACTTAGCTTTTTAAATTTTACATTTAATATAGTAACGTGTTGTGTGTGTGTGTGTATATATAAAGTGTATATGAGTTTGCATTTTGATTGCAGAAGAACCTCCAGTGGAAGTAGATGCAGAGGGTGGTGAGTCTCAGGTAATACAGTGTTTAAACATAATGACACATTATCAGAGCCATTAAATAAGCAGTTGGGTAGAAGTGTTTTGTGTTAGTGATTCCTGGTGGTGCATAAAAAAAGAAAAGAAATTAGATTCAGTGTTCTCAATGTAAAATTTAAAATGTATATTTTGTGTACACACAAATGGTAAATTTATTATATATATTCCAATTGTGTGTATACATTAATGTGCAAAAAGATCTCTCTCTAACACACATACATACAAAAATAACACACAGACACAAACACCAATGTATTTGTTGATTTATTTTCATGTTTTCTATTCTGTTCCCTACTAATGATTCCATCTTTTCTGTTTATGGTTTGGTCAAAATCAGAGCACGGATAATAATGATGGCTCCAAAATTGTGGCGGGACATGCGTATGTCTCTAAAGATGTCCAGTCCGACAGCAGTACAGTAGACACTGGAGTAGAGATTGAGGTTGAGGGGGTTGAACAGGAAGACCTACCGAGTCAACCTCCTCCACCAGAGGAGCGTCATAAAGAAGGTGAGTATATCCAGTTGGAGTCTGTAGGAGTTTTGTCTGTAGACTTCTCTTTACATTTAGCATAATTTCATCTCTCTTCACTATGTTGCTAATCTTTTGCTCACACATTCAAGGTTTTGATGCCATGTGAGTCCTATGTGACTTAGTTTAGGGTTTTACAGCACAAGATCTTTCTTGGTTGCTCTCCGCATCACAGCTTGCAGTGTTTATTAAGACAAGAAACCTGCTCACCCATGCATTCACTTGTGTAGTTAGTTTCCTGTGAAAGTACCTGGGTAATGTGTCATGTTCTCATTGGTGTTAATCATAGTTCCAGTGGCGATTGGTGGAACAGCCTCTGGGGAGCCCTGCGTCTTTCCTTTTCTTTTCCAAGAGAAAGAGTATGCGGAGTGCACTACTGAAGGCAGAGGAGATGGGAGGCTGTGGTGTGCCACAACATACAACTACAACACTGATAAGAAATGGGGCTTCTGTGAAAGTGAGTGAGCTGTTATTGGTAGCATGAATCGTACTGTTCCATTCGGTCTACTTAAAATATGATACTGCTTTAGTTAAAGTGGAAGATAAAAGTACTTTCTGTCGTTACGGTTGTTTCTGCTGTGTAATATATCTGCCCTCACAGCGGAAGAGCAAGCAGAGCAGAGACGGTTAGTAGAAGAGGCTGAAGAACAGTACCAGGATGCAATTAAGATGATTAACAGCACCAACAGAAGGAGCCAGAAGAAAGAGTGAGTGTTGTGTGCTCAAGTTGTTTTTTGTTTTTGTTTTTTTTCTTGCAAGGCTATTTCAGCAGTTTGCATGTGTACAGCATGTGTGTGTATATATATGTTTAATTGATTTATTGAGCAAGGATGCTTGAAACTGATCCAAAGAATTTAATCACATTTCTAATGTAAAAAAAACATATGTCAAATAAATTATTTTAAATTAGAAGAAAAACTTGTATACACAAAAATATTAAAACGTACTGTTTTTAAAATAATAATGACAAGAAAGCACCTAAACTGCATATTAAAACTATTTCTTAAGTTTGAAAGGGTAGCGATGGCTGAAATGTATTAAGCATAAGAGGCTTGCCAACCACAACATTTTCAACAGTAGTGTATATACCTATTTATATTTATTTCTGAATTACAGGTTATATGACAGACTCCTGAAAGTTGCAGAGATGGGTCATGTCAAGGCCATGGAGAAGGTGGCATATGCCATGCTGTTGGGAGACTACTTACCCCAGAGCATTCCTCAGGCCAAGGAGATCTTTGAGAAGCTGGCACTGGAGGGCTCCCCTAAAGCTCAGACTGTAATAGAAACCGTTTATTAAATAAATGTCACCTTTGTATGTTAATTCTGATGCTTTTTCTTGTCCTTTGACTCATTTCAAGCCATTTATTAAGAATGGCAGCTGTGTGGGGTTGCATCACTCCTGTACTATTGCGAAAGTTTATTCCTTTTTATATCATTACTATTTGTTTCATTTTGCTACATTGAGAAACCAATTTTTTTTTTATTTGTGTTCACACAGGCACTTGGTTTCCTATATGCTGCAGGATTAGGGGTGAACTCAAGTCAAGCAAAGGTATTCCCTACTGACTTTTATCCAGAAAGCACAGCATGCTTATTTTAAATGTGAATGTTTAATGAAAATGCTGTTTTATTGCAGGCGTTGGTGTATTACACCTTTGGAGCTTTGGGTGGAAACCTAGTAGCACATATGATTCTGGTAAGAAGAATGATTCTCTGTCCTGAATTTTAAACAAGGGAGGATCTTGTTCCACCCAGGAAATTAGACTTTATGACTTGCTTATCGTACACGTCAAGTCTTTATTTGAATCAACATATATCAAGTTGAGTGTCTAAACAAACCTTCGGATCTATTGAAGTTCTAACCAACACATTGGCTCAATTACATGCCGCAAAGTTGAAACCTCAGATCCTGTGGCACTATAATTTATCCATGACTACTTTCTTAATGCATTTGGCCTGTGTTTGGCCTGCCTGCACTTCCTAACTGTGCCTTCTGCTAAATGCCATCATGTTTTTGTAGGGCTACAGATATTGGGGAGGTGTTGGGGTTCCTCAGAGCTGTGAATCTGCTCTCACGCACTACAGACTAGTGGCCAATCATGGTAAGTCTTGTCTCATTTCTGTGCAGTACTCATGCATGTCTAAACATATCAATTTCATAATTTAAAAGATGTTATCTGGATCCTTGATTGCTTTGGTTGGAAATTTTTTTTGTGACTTAAATGCTACTTGTGAACATAAAAAGGTCATTTATTTTAGTTGAATTTACACTCCTACTGTTCATGAATGATCACTGGTACTGCTCGGTTGTTCTCACTTTATCAATATCTGAACTCAAGGTTGAAGTCTTGTAATATGAGTAAGATGTTTTTTTTTTTGTTTGTTTTTTTTTATTAGTGGCCAACGATGTATCCCTGACAGGGGGCAGTGCAGTGCAACGGATCCGGCTCTTGGATGAAGTGGAAAATCCTGGTTCTAGCAGTGGAATGCTAGAGGAGGATTTAATCCAGTACTATCAGTTCTTAGCTGAGAAAGGAGATGTGCAGGCACAGGTAAAATAAAACTCTTATGAATTGTCTGTGAGAAGAATTTCACCCATTGGCATTTTTTTGAAGTTGAACAAGTTCTTCATCACTGCAGCAGTTAATGGCCTCATGTACTTGTATTTTTGACACTTACTATCTCATTTGAAATTTCTTGTCTAGGTGGGCCTGGGCCAGTTACACTTACATGGAGGACGAGGTGTGGAACAGAATCATCAGGTAACTTTTTTGGCTCTTTGGCATTTTATGTGCATGTCTTCTAATGATTTCAAATAATGATTTTATAGTTACTTTCTCTTTGTCATTATTTTCAGCGAGCTTATGAATACTTTAATCAAGCAGCAAATGCAGGAAACACGCATGCAATGGCCTTCCTTGGAAAGGTATAGACTTAAGTCCCTTATTTTTTTGTTTTCCTGGACTGTAGCTAAATAATCCCACTGTTGTTCAACCTTTGTCAAGTTGTCTTTCTCTAACTCTCATTCTGTTGTCTCAGATGTACTCTGAAGGCAGTGAGTATGTGCCTCAGAACAATGACACGGCCCTGCATTATTTCAAAAAGGCTGCAGATTTGGTGAGAATTATTTTACCCTATCAAGATTCAGAAACTCTTAATTTTTTAAATGTTTTCTAATCTGTAATTTGTTGCTCTTGGGGTTTTAGGGTAACCCGGTTGGTCAGAGTGGCCTTGGCATGGCTTACCTGTATGGAAGGGGTGTGCCTGTGGTGAGTTTCCTAGATAAGATGAACATTATGCAGTTACTCGAAGATCTTTTGAGTCATTGTTTCTTCTCAATCCTACAGAACTATGACCTGGCACTGAAGTATTTTCAGAAGGCTGCAGAGCAAGGCTGGGTGGATGGACAGTTACAGCTAGGAACCATGTACTACAGTAAGTGTGTGTTAAGCAGAGAGATTGCATGTGAATAGTTTGCTTTCTTTTTCCCCCCTTTAACCTCTGCTTCTTTACTTTTCCTGCTGGTACTGCAAAAGGAAAAATAGGCTGCCATTTGTGACACAAAGGATAAGGTTTTATTGAACCAGTAAAAGCCATAGAATATTTTCCATTTAATTTATTAGGTAACTTTGATGTATAAATATTCTGACAATTTAAATGCAATAATTTTGCTAAATATTTTATAATGCTCATATTTTCATTTCAAATACAGAAGTGAGCATGTTCCTAACAATTACACAGCACATGCCTTAGAACAGTGTTTTTTGTTGTTGTTATTGTTGTTAATAATATACAAAATTATTTGAAAAAGATTTTCGGAAAATCTAATTATTTTCCCCAGACATTACAAATTTTAAAATATAACAACAACAAATATTACTGATATTTTATGTATTTATTCAACAGGCATTTGTAAAATAAAATGCCTGTTAAAAATTGTGAATTTTTCAATTTTTTTCTCTGCTCTAAAACATTTGCTTCAGGATATATTTCTGTTTTTCTCTTCCCTTTTTCTACCTGCCTGTCTAGCTCACTCTTCCACCACTTCAATAGCGATTTATCTTATTGTTTTATCTTAAATCACAGCTAACTCCTTTTGGTTTGGTTGCCTAGGTGATTGTTGCCATGACAAACTCCCACCTGCATTCTGCTTTGACATGATCTTGACAAACATTGAGGACTGAGAAGTGTGTTAGTCATTTCAGATGGTGGGTGTTGAGTATTAAAAAGTGCATTTATGACTTTCACTTTCTTCATATTTTAGATGGAATCGGGGTGAAGCGTGATTATAAGCAGGCTCTCAAATTCTTTAACCTGGCATCTCAAGCAGGTCACATCCTAGCGTTCTATAATCTAGCACAGATGCATGCCACTGGGACTGGGGTCATGCGCTCCTGCCACACTGCTGTGGAGGTGAGACACTGTTTCATCATGCATAGCTATGTTTCAAAAAGCTTTTCTGATAGTTTAACATGAATGTATTTGTGTGAGACCAGCTCTTCAAAAACGTGTGTGAGCGCGGTCGCTGGTCCGAGAGACTCATGGCAGCATATGGAAGCTTTAAGGAAGGCGACATGGACTCTGCTTTAATACAGTATCTCCTGCTGGCCGAACAGGGCTATGAGGTCGCCCAGAGCAATGTGGCCTTCATCCTTGATCAAAGTGAGTCAGTGATTTGCCACTACCACCAGAGGTCGCCAAACCCCCAACACCTACATGAACACAACAAGAACACACCCAAAGTCATGAAATGTTTTAAATTGTTATTTTATGCCTGGAAATATTAATTAATTTCTGCATAGGCCTGTGTATGCGTTTCTCACTTTTTGCACTATTTCTGAGTTGATGGGCGGGGCCAGACAGGCAGTGATGTAGAAACAGGTGTTGATCTTCTACAGAGGCAGTGTTTAGCTACACTATTTCATCATCAAGTGGCATATTTCACAAGCTGTTTTTTTGGGCAGACTGGCTTCAATATAAGCTGTTTTTAGACTAACAAGAAAATGTTAAGTTCTGAAGCTTACAGAATGTTATTTATAGTCCACTGACCTCTTATGTCAAAAGATCAATGAAATTTTGATTTCTCAGTTCAGTCACGTCTAAATGTGTAGGAACGCTTGCATATCACAGAAACTTTTGTGAAGGTAAAGCATTCTGCACAGGAAGCCAGAGAGACTACGTATAAAGATGTTCCCTTCTTGTTTATTGTCCCTTGGTAAATTTAAAACCGAGCTAAATTAAGCCATTTCGCATTATAATAATACATCTGACTCCCATGTTTGTGTCTTTCAGAGGGCTCACTGATTTTTAATGAAAATGAAACGTACCCACGAGCTTTGCTCCACTGGACCAGAGCAGCCGCTCAAGGTTAGACTGTTCTCTTCAACCCACACAGTCACTCTAGCAAAATGCCAAAGTGCTTTGATGACCTTACAACCATTATAGTGAGACAAATTTAACTGCTTACTACATGGCTCTCTCAAATACTTGATTCTGATTGGTCATTCGCAGCATCCTGCTGTCTCACATTTCAGTATCATTGCTGCTATTTTACTGTTGTCCCTGGCAACCAGTCTTTGTCATGCTTGTATTACTTTCATACTGTAGTATTCTTTACAGAAAATTAATTACGTATTTATAAAATACATGATTTCACTATATCATGCCCATTTATTTTCTGCACAGCTATTTAATAAGCAGGATAATGTTATGTCAGAGAATCATTGTTGCAAAAAATGTTTTATAACATATATTATTAAAAATAGTTTGAGGCTCTATCATGCCATCAACACCCAAGACCTCTGTAACAGTATTTGTTTTATATTTTATTGTGTTAACAGGTTACACAGTGGCTAGAATCAAGCTGGGTGACTATCATTTCTATGGTTATGGCACTGATGTGGACTATGAGACTGCAGTCATTCATTATCGTCTGGCTTCTGAGCAACAGCACAGTGCACAGGCCATGTTCAACCTAGGCTATATGCATGAGAAGGGCCTTGGTATTAAACAGGTGAAATTGCCATGCATAGCTACATATGACCAAGCATGCACAGTTCAAAAATTTGTCTGTGAGATGTTTTTAAAAGAAGTCTTTTATACTCCCCAAGGCTGCATTTATTTGATTATGAACAGCAAAATTTTATATTCTAATATATTTAAAAATGCAATTTATTCCTGTAATTGAAGAAATCATTTATCTTTCCAATGTGCTGATTTGGTGCTTAAGAAACGTATTATCAATGTTGTTTTACATTTTAGCATTTTTGTAGAAACTAAGATGCATTTTTTTAGGATTCATTGTAAAAAGAAATTTCATAAGAACCACATTTACTAGAATATGACAACTTTTGTAACATCATTAAAGTCTTCCATGTCACTTTACGTTAGTTTAATGCATACTTGCTAAAAAAAGCGTTCATTTCTTTAAAAAAAAACAACAACATTCTTTACATCTCTTCTTTTTCTGTATACAGCTCACTAATTTTTTTGGATTGTTCCTCCACAGGACATTCATCTGGCTAAACGTTTCTATGACATGGCTGCAGAAGCCAGTCCTGATGCCCAAGTTCCTGTGTTCCTGGCCCTGTGCAAGCTGGGCCTTGTTTATGCACTACAGTACCTGCAAGATCTTAATGTAAGTCACGTACATCAGTGAGAATCCACCTGAAATCTGATTTTCCTCAAGTCAATAATGTTAATCTTTTTTTTTTTTTTTTCCCTCTTTTTTTTTTACTTAAGCTGAAGGAGCTTCTATCTCAGGTGGATCTTGATCAGTTACTCGGTCCAGAGTGGGATCTCTACCTCATGACTGTCATTGCTCTGCTCTTGGGCACAGTAATCGCATATCGGCAGAGACAGCACCAAGCCGTACCCAGAGCCCCTCCAGCACCCCTTAGACCTCCAGCCCAGCCTGAGCAGCCAGCCGGAGAGCCTGAAGAACAATGAGAGAGCAGGGATCAGAGTAGAGGTGACCAAATGGGACAAGGATTATGGGAGAATGAGTCTCTCTCTCTCCCTGGGACAGCCACTGACACCTACACCTGCTGTGGTCTTTAATCCTGTAACCCCTGAAAGAGCTTTCAGGACTCTTGTTGCCCTGTCCAGCCCCTCCTTTTTCTTTTAACTGTGGCTTGGGGGAAAAACTAGATGAACTTCTACAATATCTTAAATGTGCGCCTCAGGGTTTTGCTAGGTGAAATAACATTTGTGCAAATCAACACTCACTATGTGGGGGGAAAACGACAACATTGCTGAATGAACTCTATTAGTTGTTTCTGCTTTTGCTTGCCACTGTGCTAAAAGCCAAGGATCGAACCTATTTTGTGCAACCCATTCAGATTATAATTTTTTTTTTTTCGTGTGCGTGTTAAATTTGTTATTCGATCACCATGCCTCTTTGGGACGCAGAGTGTGAGGTGGACTGTGCTCTGAATTCAATATGTAAAAAGTTCTCACTCTCTGCATGCTTTCATTTAAGTGGCTTGCTAGCAAAATATTTTTTCCAGAAGTCCATAAATTATTTATAACGTCAGTATTTGGACAAAAGTAGTTTTCACCAGCACACTGGTGTAGATTTCACTGTCACGATTCAAATGTGCACAGTTACGTATGAATAAACTACATGGTAAGTAATCTAAGGTTAGCAGTTTTTCATAAGGCTTTTAATTGCCATAAACACTCACCTTGCCAAATGTTGAATCATCCCTATGACTACTGCCCTCGACTCCCTTTCATTGTTACAAAAGTGTCTTTGTAGGGTGTTTGATATTAATTTAGTGTAATTATGGCTGGTTATTATGTTTCAAATTTTTGAAGAAAAATTCATTCACTTTTAGTCATTCAACTTTTCCAAACGTTTTCAAAAAGGGGTTTAAATTCCCCTGCATACATGAAAAATATAGAAAAGAATTAATGAATGGGTTGCTGTATGACTAAAATGCTCAGTTTTTGGTATTACAAGACACTGGTTTGCTTGTTATTTTAAGATCAAGGCATTGAATGCTCTCAGTAATATTGTTGATGATATGCGTGTAAGACCTGTAGCTCTGTGAATTCCTGAAGTTGATCGATTTGTTGGGATGTGGCTGTTTGTGTGCTAAATCTCAGTTTTAGGTTATTTTTCAGAGGAAAAATATTTCAGATAATTTCAGTTGTGAGCATGTCTAGAATACCTGTTGATTTTGGCAATGGTGGTGTTGTTTCAGGTAATATAGCAATACCACAACTTTTGGTGTGTATAAAAAAAACTAAACCAAAAAAAAATACTGTAATGTAAGCGTATGTGTGTCAATAGGATGTACAGAACTGTTTTTCCTTCTGAAGATTCACCAGAGCATTAGTTTGTTTTTGAGAGTTCTCTCAATTCAGCAATGGTTTGACGCTTTGAAAGTAATATAACAGATTCCTCTGTTCCATGTCAATCAAACTGCTCATAATACTCAGATAACAATGGTTGAGACTTAAAAAGGAAATAATTACATTTTCAAAGGCAATGTTTCTAAATAACTAATAAAAAAATCTATGGGTTCACAGCTGAATGTAATTTCCTATCTTAGTTGTGAGCATGTCTAGAATACCTTAGACCTACAGATCCTATTCGCTCCAAACACACATCCAGTGTGCACAACATCTCTCCTGGTCCAGATCTGCATTGAGCTGCGGGTCTGGTTCTCCCAGGCCCCCAGTGTGACACGATTTCTATTAAAGCTCTCTAAAGTTGTGAATGGTCACCAGTCCAGGCAGTTGCATGTGTGCCTGGATCATGCTTTATGTCAGTGGGCCTGAACTTCGTCACTCAGCTGTTTTGGGTGGGGGAGATAAAGGGGCACTGATATAATGGCCCCGTTCTCTCTGCACGCACATCCATTGTGCTAACCCGCTTGGAAACGCTCCACCATGGAGTGGCTTTTCATTGCCGTGGCAACCTGCTTGCTAGCCCTATGTCCTGTCAAAGGTAAGTGCTAGAAGCATCCAGAGCTGGGAAGATAAGCTGGAGAGCAAGGTCCCACGTTACTTGTGTGAGATTGACTTGGGATAAAGGAACAAGATATTTGCTTGGACCTACGTTGAAGGCCTCAATGCTAGTCAGGGGAAGCCAGACTCTTATATTTAGATTTTTATTAAAAAGTCTAAAGTGCTTATGGATTCTAATATTTTTCCCAAGGTGATGACTGGAGGCTGGAATATGAGGAAGGACTCAGTCACTATAGCGAGGAAGCGCTTAGAAAGGTGCGTTTGTGTTTTTGCAATAGAAGTGTTTTGACCATCAAGGATGTTTTCATGTTTCAATGTCACATAAGGCCATGAATACAACCTTTTGATTGGTTTATTTGTGATAAATCAAAATGTAAACAATGTATCCAGCTAGCCTGAGTGATGTTTTAGTTGTAACATCACAGCAACCAGCATGTTATTTTGTTACAGGAGTTTCCTGAGAAGACCAGGCCAATCAGTTTCAAACATGCACCTTTCATGTGTCCTGACATGAGCCCCTCCTCTTCTGTGCCCACCTCAGGTAGGCTGGTCTAGGGTCAGTGTTTTGCCCACACAGTGTGATGAATGCAGACTTCTGATCTAAAGTCAATACGGTCAAACTTGATTATTCAAGCTGCCAGTACTAGTCAGGAAAGGGGCAGTTTTTGATTAGAGGCTGTGAGGTCATTTTTACATAGATGCTGATGTTTATCATTGGTGATAATTGTTAGCTCTTGTTGTACCACAGGCAAACTTCATTACAGCAGAATCTTCAGATCATGTTTTGGTATCTGATTTTCTGATTGGCTGTATCTCTATTGTAGCTGAGCTGGTGAAGGCTGCGGATATTAAAGTAATCGCTGCCCTTGGGGATTCATTGACGGTGAGTGTGATTATTTTCTTTTCAGTTTTAAAGAACACTGTTCATTAGTTAGCTGACAACAGAATTGATTATACCCTATTTTTAACCACATTCCCTCCTGAGGCAAATTGAGGTAAACATCAGTCATAGTTTGCCTAAAAATGCCAACAATTTATGTCGTTCCAAACCTTCTTCTGTGGAATACAAAAGCACTTTTTGTTGCCATTGACTTGCATTGTTTGGACAAAAACAAAACAAGATATTTCTTAAAATATCTTTTTATGTTAAAAAGAAAAAAAAAAGGTCAGGTTTGAAATTAAAAGATGCACAATGGAATTGATGGAATCTTTATTCATGTGTGAACTATCCCTTTAATTCCCTTGATCTGTTGACTGAGGTCATTGTGCTGTAAAAACATCCCGTAAGTTTTAGAACATAAACTTTCTTGTTATTCTAAAAACAGTTTATATTGAAGCCAATATGCCAAAATGACAACTTATATAATGTATTTTTATTGTTTTTCCCCGCCCACTGACTTTACAGTGCTTTTTGGCCCCGCCCACCTATTCTACATCATTGACCATTTAGCCCTGCCAAACCATTATCACACTTAGTGGGTAAATGACAAGAGGTACTGTAAACGCAGGTCTGTGCAAAAAAACAAGTCATAAACATGGCTCAGAAGACTACAAGATGCTGTTCAGTGCCAAGCTGTAGGGAAAAAAGCCGTCCTTGCATTGCCTTCCTTAGCATTAGGAAAGCGTTAATAAACTTTATTTTTAATGAAGTTCTAGACCGCATCCGTAAGAACTTTACTCTTTGTTCACTTAATTTTACCAATGATTCGTTTACAAACAAGGCACGTGATGCATCTGTGAAGGATGGATAATAATAATAACAACAATAATCTTACACTAGTAATTCTCTCCCTTATAGACGGCGATCGGTGCAAATGCAACCACAGTTCTTGGGATACCTATTGAATTTCGCCACGTGTCTTGGAGGTAAGAGTATTACTAATATTAACATTGCTCTTGATTTCTTTATGACTACTACTTTTATAAATAAAGTGACTTTTTTTATTTGCAAATAAAAGTTATATTTATTGTGATTGTCTGTTTTTAACAGCATTGGTGGCCATGGAACCTTTCAAGATGTCATTACACTGGCAAGTACGTAGTGTTGCCTTGAAGGGTTAGTTCACCCAAAAACGAAAATTAATTTACTCCCCCTCGAGGCATCCTAAGACTTTCTTTGTCTTTGCTATTCCAAGCATTATCATTGCAGTGAGTGTGTGTTTCTCTTCAACAGTCCAAAACACATCAAATAAAGATTACATTTTTCCTAATTTTCTAGCTGTGTAGGCATGTGAGTCACATTTTATTATGGATGCATGCGCTTTATTTGACGTGTTTTGGGCTGTTGAAGAGAAACACCCACCCACCCGTTATATGATAACGTTTGTAATAGCCAGTGCAATTTTGAATATAACTGATTTAATTTGTCTAAAAGAAAAAGGTCATATGCATTTTGGATACGTTGAGTAAATCATAGCTAATTTTCATTTTTGGGTGAAAAACCTTTTAATGCCAGTCATATTCTGCATTTACAAACTGAAATCTGTTGTAAAATGCATATGAAAAGCATAACTTATGGCACTGGTGACCCAGACTGTTCTTTGCTTATGATTTAGACATCATTCGACTCTTCAACCCCCATTTAGTGGGACCCGCCCCAACTAAGACGGTCCATGGGACCCCGGCTCCCCTCTGTGAGACTGGATTTAACCTGGCTGTAACTGGACACAACACCTTGTAAATGCCAGTACATCAATAGTCATTCTTCATAAAAAACACTTGAAAATATGCTATCAAGATATTTTTACTTGAACTATATTATGCGGTGGTGTTTTATCTGCTCATCTTATGAATTTTGCTGTCTTTCTAGTAATCTTCCTGAACAAGTCAGACATTTGATTGATACACTGAAAACATATGAGGTAACTGTATAATTTTTGCTTTTGAATATGCTGTTTCTTACAAATACAGATGGTAAAATTTCTTCCCTCCGTGTTTTGCTGTAGGATATTGACTTTGATGAGGACTGGAAACTGTTGACCATTCTAATTGGGATGAATGACATCTGTGATTACTGCAAAGACAAGGCATTGCTTACAAAGCTGTTTCTTTGGCAAACTACAGACAGAAGATTCTTCTACAGTATTGACAAATTTTGTTCACAATGTTAAAGTAGAGACTAGGGGAAGCTTCATATAAATGTTAAATTGATTGTGAACATATAGATGCTTGTAAAGATGATCATTAATGGCATGTTTCATTGTTCTCATGAGTAGTTGTCCTAGTGCTTTGTAATGTGCTTTTTAAGAAACAGCTGCCTAAGTGACTTTTAAAGAATATTTTTATTTAGACATATTGTCCTGTAGAAGTGTGTTTTTAGAGCCACTAAATTTATGTTCTCTGTTTATATACACAGTCCCTGTTTTCGGTGGAGAACTTTGTCCATTACATGACTGTGTCCTTGGAAATGCTGATGAATGAGGTAATTTCTGAGATTTGGTCAGATAAATTCTTTTTGAGAGATGATTTATCAATCTGTTTATTTTTTAAAACGAACTGAAAGTACTTTACCTTATATATTACAATTGGTCAAAAGTTAAGACTTTTATTATGTTGTAAAAAATGTTTCAAATCAAAGTTTTTTTTTTTGCAAAAAATATTAAGCAGGACAAAATAATAATGATAATAAGAAATGTTTCTTGAGCACCAAATTATTGTAATAATTTCTAAAACAATCATGTAACAACGAAGAGTGCAATAATGATCTTTAACATCACACGTATTTAGAAGAAAAAAAGTGAAATGTAAAATATTATTGCAATAATATTGAACAAACTTAATGTTACTTTTTTTTTTAAGATTTTCTTTTAATTTACCTTTGCAGGTTCCTCGAATGATAGTGAACGTGGTCCAGATACTGCCGATGGAGACCCTGAGGGAAGTACAGAAGCCCACGCCAGGATGTCTGCTCCAAAGGTACAGGAAATTAAATAAAGCTTTTATCAAGCTTAATCGAGCAGAGAAAGTGGTGACACATGGAGAATGCATATTTTTAGAATCATTAAAGGTGCCATAGAATGCATTGAGAGAATATTTTAAATTGTTGTCTGATATGTACATAGAAGGTATGTAGCT
>JAUCMS010000045.1:8990044-9050988 GCA_032357445.1 Enteromius radiatus
TATGTCCATGTACTGAACTCTTATTATTCAACCATGCCAAGGTCAATTCAGTTTTCCATTCTATGGCACCTTTAAGTCAAAACGTTCTTAAATGTTCATGTGTAACAACATTCAGCCTGATTGGCACATCGTCTTTTGTTCTTTCAGTGCTACAGGATCATTTCTCTCCTATCCTATGCTCTGATCTCTCTAGGTCATTCTGCTCCTGTCTGGTAAAGCCAGCTGCGGGATCTGCTGATCTGAAGGAGCTGGTTGGAGTCAACCTAGAATTCCAGGTGTGTTTGTTTTCACAATTATCGACACAGTTATATTAATTTGCAGAGGCTGAATGGCATTGCTTGTTTCTCAGAAAGCACTGGAGCAGCTCTTGCACACTGACCGCTTCTTTAAGAATGACTTTGCGGTAGTTTTGCAGCCATTCCTGAAACACGCAGATCCTCCGAGACTGCCCGTGAGTATTGATCAGTTTTGACTGTTTATTAATTACTATAATTTATAGCACTTTGCAGCAAGTAAAGTTTTCATTAAAATATGAATATGCTGTTCATAATTTGTGCCTTTTATATTTATCTCTGATTTAGAATGGGAAGATTGATATGAGCTTTTTTACTCCGGACTGTTTCCACTTCACCATGAAAGGACATGAGGAGCTAGCCAAGGGACTGTGGAACAACATGGTAACAAAAAAAAAATAATAATAATAATATAAAAAATAATTGGAAAATATATAATATAAAATACAATAAAGAATAAAATATATATTTTGGTGTGCAGTATAACCTCTTGACTATATGCCACTGTCATACAGGCACAGTATGTCATTTTAAAATGAAATCTTTTCTCTCATTTCTTGTGTGGCAAGTTTCAACCTGAGGGGGAGAAGCTCATGGTGGAGAGCTTTTCAAACTCTATTGAGCTCATTTGCCCCCCTGTGGTAAGAATTTATTATTAGTGTAATTTTATTATGCCATTATGTCACTATAATTACATAATGTGTTGGATTGTCTTGTTAATTTGATTATTACATGCTTTAAATGTCTTTTTTATGCTCAAACGGACAAATCCCAGAGTCATCCGTACATTTACACCAGACCCAGTGCTGCAAAGTCAGGCACATCACTTCCTGAGATGCCCCAGTCAGCTGGCATCAGACTAACTGTTCTCCACCTCATCTTGGCTTTCCTTCCACTGTGGTTGGCTGTTAATCTGGCCTCCTTGTAGGACATCCATATGGAGTATCATGGTACATCATGTCTGCCCACCCAATTTTCTGCTTGAGCTTAATATCATTGCTTTGAAACATTGAGGATCTGTTCTGAAACCTGAGCCACCGCAGGATGGTCTGTGATGAAAGTGATAATGAGGGAGTAAAAGATGAACAAGAAGTTATCAGGAAATTGAAGTTGGCAAAATATGAAGACTTGGTTAGAGTCAATATCTTATTTAATTGCTTTGTAGAGTTTATGTACTGGAAATGGGAATGTTGAAATCCTCAGAATAGAAAAATATATGCTAATGTGATGACCTTTTCTGATATACACAACCAAAATGGCACAAGAGCAGGTGCAAAGCCACTTTTAGCTCGGCGTAATGTTGCTATAATTCATTTAGGTGTAAAAGGTAACTGTGTAAGCTAATTCCGGATGGTTTGAATAAAAACGGCCAGAGGTTATAACATAAACACATTAAGCCTAGAAGTGAATGTTGACTGAGAACAGCTATTTTGTTTCTGAGAGCATGGTGAAAAGTAAACCGTTTGAGAGCTTCTTAATGCCCTCAGAAATAAGTTAATTGCTTTGGATGCTGCAACATGAGAAGTGCTTTTGGTCTTCTCAAATAAAGCTTTCAGAAGGGGTATTTGTTTTTTTTTTTCTTTGAAAGTAAGTTTAAGATATGCTTTTTCTATACAGCTGAAGGTTCTTCATGGTTTTTTGAAATAATACTTTTACCAATCAAAGAGCCCAACTTTATAGTTGCAATTAGCAGCTCCTAAAGGTTCTTGGAAACAACCAAACAAATAAACAAGAATAATTTGTATAAATTATTTATTATATTGGTTTCTTCACATTTCTGTAATAAATATGTTAATGTTTCATCAGTCTGTTTGATTCTGTCTTCATTTGTCCAAACTTAGCTAAGTGCTGCATATTCATTAGCATTATCATCCTTTAAAGTAGAAGCGTTTTGACCCACTTAATACCTCAGAACTGTCAGTGAATTGCTAATATTAGCCCGTTTTAAAGCCTTTTTAAATTGCAGGTTTTTATATGTTGACAGAGGAAGTAATGTCTGTCATTAATTCACTAGGTTATTTTTCTATCCCTCAGATCACAACTTATTTGTGAATACCCTGTTTTCTTATCGGTTTACATTTAACCAATTCACTGTTACGGTTATGCACTGTTGTTTAGAAAGACTAATATTTTTGGGGCTTTGTCTATAATAGATTTATTTACGTTCCTTTATTGACAGCTAATTCAAAGCTATTTCCTAGTTTGACATCAATAATGAAGATGTATCAGAATACGAGGTTATTTGTTTATTTATTTTTTTCGCACTTGGAGCTCTTTTTATAGTTTTTTTGCATTTAAAAAAGTAATTGCTTAACAGCTCTGAGAAACTTCTTTTCATAGCTGATTTATTATCCTAATTTGAAATAACTGAACTCAATCACAAAAGCATTTATTTTTTAAAAAGTTATAATAATAACATTTTAATATCATCCTTAAAAGGTTTTGGTAGATGAGTGGAACATATTAAGTATGTTGTCCTCTGGGCATTTCTGGGAAAGTAAAGCAAATTGCTCATTTTGTTCAACAATGTACATTATAAAATAAATCTGATTTCCATGCATGATTGAATAAAACAGCACCATACAGTTTTCAATATATTTCCACAGGGAAAAATGTAGAATTCATGCATTTAATATAACTTAATCTTTTTGAAAAAAATTATAGCAAAACTCAAGAGCAAATGTGACACATGGTATGCATTTTTGCGTCCATTTCAAGCTGATTCAAATAAAGGAACCATACACTTTTTATTCCTTCCTGCAGGAAATTGGATGCAATAATATCACAAGCACGTACTCATACTCCTACTGACTGTTCGATTTTCATTTGATTGTAGTGTGTCCAGAATAGAGAAATAGCATTATCTTCTCATTACAAATCAATGGTCAACATGTCTGCTGCCTCCAATTTCTTGCTTTTCTGCAACGTATCTCTTTAACTCAATATAATTTCCCCCAACAGGGGTAAAGAGTGTAAACAGCTGCCTCTAATGTGCACATTACCAGAGCCCACTAGGGTAGAGCCTTGTTTTCTGTGTCACCTGAACCATATGATTAATGAATGGCTTGTTGAGATGGACAAAGAGTGGCTGATGTATTGTTTTCATGAGCTACAAGGACATTTATTCATGTATTGCAATTAACAAAGAGAGCATATTTCCATCAAAGCAACCTACTAAAACATAAAAGAATAAGTGGTGAGCAAATAATTAAGCAGAAACGTTTGATCAGATTTGCATGTGAATTGAAAACCTACACAACATGTGGAGGAGGAGGAGTAGTAAACGTTACTAACGTAATTTCCTGACGCTCTCCCACATCTAATAATCTGCTTCCTGCTCACATTCACTCTCTTTCATCCCCTGCCACTCTCTTTCTAATGCATCTTTACTGTGCTCAATAAATTAGTTGGTGGTACATATGGTTCCCCCGAGATCCATCATTTACAGTCTATGCCAATGTTTAATGCAGTCCCTTTCTAATTGAATTAGTTTCTGTTTTGAGTAGCATGCACTACTGACCGACTTCTGTTTGGTATTCAAATCAGAGATTAATGCCAAAAAGGCTGCCTTTCATTTTGCTTTATAAGGGACTAAATGACTACAATTTGATGTTTTTTTATTTGTTTGTTTACTTGAGTATTTTACTGTACAGACAATTCTGAAAATAATGATCTACTTGTGCTCAAAGCAATTTTATTTCAGTAATGCATGATGTAACCTTATAACTAATAAGACAAGATGATGTATGTGAGCAATATCAGTTTACCAATGCATATTTGACCAATATTATGCATGTCATAGATTATACCATTTGAATCTTGTTTTGAAATGTCTAGATTGAAATGCCTTGAAAGGGTGATGTTATGCTGTTGTTTGACTCTACAAAATATTGAATCCCAATTATTGAAGAGAATTCTGCTACTTGTAACCTATAATATGTAGTACTAGTATAAATATAGATTTAAATAATTCAACAAACTAAAGCAAAATTAAAGCAGTTGTTTACATTCACATGTGCATATAGTAATATTATAATAATAATTATTAACTTTTCTCTGCAATTAGTAGAGGGTGAACTAAGCAGCTATACTTCACACTGATGTCATTTCCTCTTCATCAAGTCTTCTATATAAAGGCGGCATCGCTGCGGTAGTGAGTAGTGACATTGAGGCATTGTGATACGCCGAAACAAGTACGAGCAGGCGCCTTATGCGCATAATGCATACATAAATCAGCGAGTGTTTTCATTGACTCTGAGGAAAGGAAAGTACTAACGTTCATTCGCTTCACACTGGCACGACGGCTCGTCACTTTTAACCGGAACGGTTGCCTGCGCTTCGCATTACGAAAATGATCGCTCGAGGATGCGCTGCTCTAGTGGTGCTGGTGAATTTTGGTAAGTGTGCAAGATAATCACGTAACGTCTTAAGTTATTGTGCGAATACTTAGCGGAATTTGAATGATGAATTGATTTTGTGACTCTACGTTTTGTACATGTGAGCTGAGCCATGTCTCTGTCAGCACCAAGGACAGCGGATAAAACACTTGTGAGGAGCACAAAAAGCTTTTCATACTTGACATTTGTAAACGTAATCTCGTTTACAGCGCTAATAATAATTAGCATTTTAGTAATTAATCCTCTTCGTGGTTTCGCATTGTAAATCCAGGGATATATATATATATATATTTTAAAAGTCATTAACATTAATTAGACAAATGCAGCAATAACCGATTGTTTACTGTATCTACGTAATCTCCTCACGTAGATCCACCTTGATTGTTCTATAACTATATTACAAGCAACTAACGTTAAACTAATAATGCGTCCGTCAACGCGTTTCCCGTCGTTGTTGGACATTATAACGGTTTTCCTCAGGTTACAAACAGCGAGTGAAAGTTTCTGCTACTCAAGAACATGAATATTTAATGAGCAAATCACTGACGCGGCTTATGATTGGTTGTCTGTTGCTAAACGGCTCGCGTACCGTCGTTACTTAACCAAAAGGTTAGCTTTCACCGTTTGTTTTTGCTAATTAAAACTCTCTTCCTTTTTCCAGCCTTCTCCGTACCTGTCTCTCCAGCTCACATGGACGATAAGGATGTGAAGGTATGAGTGGATAAATCGTTTAACAAAGAAAATAGTCGTTTTCGGCTTCACTGGTGTTCAGTATTATTTTAATGTGTATTTGGAGCAGCCTTTTGGAACATAAGGATGCACAGAATGGCAGCAGCTATAGTCCATGTTGTGAGGAAGTGTGGAGGAAAGCAGCATAAGTGAGACAGTGACTCAACAACACGATTTCAGCCTAGTGACAGCTGGTGCCATGTGTGCTTACTCAGAGTAGGCTACCAACTACAGATGACTGCAAACTGTGCTTTTAAACTATAATGAACTGAATTTAAACTTCAATTGAAGTTGAGTTGCGCTCATTTAACTTAGTTGAGATTGTCACATGATTCTTTCCTGCCCTTACCGTTGAAAAACCCCTTAGGAGAGGGTATGTTATGATAGAGAACACTTGAAAATTCTGAATGTGTGTAAATCTCGGCAATGTCAAGTTGCAAACAGATGCAGGTCTTCTCTGTAAAATGATAATGCCATTTCAGCAGCAGCTCTTTGGCCTTACTGAGGGAGGCTGTTTTTCCCTGACAGCATAGAAATATTTGACTTGGGGAAAATGTGGAGCCAAACAAATCGCACTGAGGAGGAAATGACATTGATTGAAAGTGAAATGTAAGACAGTAAGGATGGGTAGATATGGCGGGGGGGGGGGGGGGGGGGGATGAGATATTGTTTGCATGCTGCATCTGTGTCCTCTGTCATATCGATCTCATGAGTGCAGGGAGTCCATATATACACACACCACCTTTAAAAAACAATCCAATTTTCTGTCTTTGTATAGGTGATGAAGTGTATTGTGGAAGTAATTGCAGATGCCCTGTCCAAGCCTCATCCCATCCCAGTCTCCCAGGACTGCCTCGAAACCCTCAGCGCTGGTGAGCCTGCATTAGTGACACCTGGACTTCTATTATTTTCAGATATTTAGCTGCACATGGGTGCACTTCCTCCCTATCATCAGCAGTGACCTTCCCGATATGATCAATATATGCTATCATTGCTGCTGTGACTGCACGATTCTGATAGTTGAAAGTTAATGAGGCAAAGTAATGAATGACATTAGGACAGGAGTCATTGTGTGAAGTTTTGCCGTGTACTGTTCAGTCACATTGCAGGGTCTACTTTCCTTGATACTTTAATAGTTGGAAAATCAATCATTCTATTAGCAAGGCAGGTATTATTACGGAGATAACGCTTACAAAAGTGAAATCAAACACTCTGTGAGTGGCTTACACAATGAGTCTAGGACAAAGAAACAGTGAAGGACAGGGACTAACAGAAGGAGGACCGCTAAGTTTTTTGTTTCACAAAGACACTGTAAAAAGTTAATATTTAAAAAAAATTGTTATACTAAAAACTGTCAGATATTTTAAATTAAATTTATTTTATTGAAGATTAAATTAAATTAAAGATATTTTATTGTTACAATTAGATTTTTTAAATGTAAAAAAATAAAAAAGAATAAATTTATTATTAATGCAGTAAGAAAAAATAATTTAATAGTTCAAATAAGTTGACAAAATGTTATTATTAAAAGACATACAGTTAATAACTGTAAAATATACAGTAGGTTAATTGATTCTATAACTGAAACTTAAAATAAAACCATAAAAATCATTAGTTGAAATAAAATAAATCTTAACTGAAATAAAATAGTATATATATAAAAACAATATTTCTCATTTTAATTAGTGTAAAACTGAAATAATTAAAATTTATTTAAAACTGAAATAGAATTATATAGATGTATTTAAAAGTAACAAAATAACAAAGTTTCTAAAATAAAATGAAAATGGACAATATAAAAACAATAACAGATAAAAAAAAAAAATTATGTTGTAGTGATAAAATAAGACGGATATACAAACACCAAAATGCCATTCCCTGCTTGTCCATTATATGTCAATTCTCTACAGCAATATTCTGCCAACTACAGCTGTCAGTTTTGTACCATAATTTTAACAGATTATGAAGAAGCTTGGCAGAGAAATTAGGCGACAGACATTTTTGGAGAGAAAGTAAGGAGTAGAGCGAATAGCATTGCCATCGAGTGAGCAGCCGGGTCTGCATGCACTCTTTGTCGGTCAGCAGAAAAGGAAAAGCTTGACTCAACGTTAATTTCACAGCAATTTTCTCCTCTCCCCCTCTTTATTGCTTTCACTTTCTTTCTTCTCTCTCAGCGGCCCTGATGATTAATAGTGCTGCTCAGTAGAAGACAGTAAATTCCAGGGCAATTAATGCAAATAATGTAAAAATAAAGTAAAGTGCTGACTGCTAAAAACAGTGGTTGGAGTTTGGAGCTGTGCTTTGACGTGTACCTTGTGTTTTCCAGATGACAGGCTTGTGAGCATCCTGCGTCACCGCAACTTTCTCAGAGAGATGCAAGACATCGCTGCAGAGGGTAAGAGGCAGATGCTCCAGATTTGATTGGGACAGCATGAACTAACTCTGTGTCCTATAGAGAAACACTAATGGCAGCAGAATGACAGTTGGGTGCTAATGGCTTTTTTGGCAGCAGTAGGCCATTTGAAATGTAGAGCAGAGAACTGTATAGCACTGCTGATGAACTCTGAAAGAGAATCCATACAATCTGTTTTATTGCCAAGAAGCTGCCATGTCTGCTTTTGACCATTTCCCCACCAAACTGCATCTTAGGAGCCAATGAAAAAGCACAGAAACACCCAGGAGATGCACCTGAACACGTGACTAGCCTCTCTAGAGACACATTGAAAACTGCAGGTGAGATTAATCCACTTATTAATTGCCATGACTCTATATTAGTCTGATACATCTTTATTTATTTATTTACATTCCCATATAGAAATGTTATATATGAGAGTGGTATTGCCATATATGTTACATATGTATGTTACATGAAGAGTTTATTCGCCAACTCCCATTTTTTTTGTTTTTTTAATGTTATTATTTAATTATGTTTTGTTGTGTTAAATGTTGTTTTTAGTAATTTTTTTAATGTAGTCAAAACAACAACTGCAGTTTTAGATTGATTGGAAAGCACAACGAAAAAACATGATTTTTGAGAATGGGTTCTGAAACTTTTCATGTATATTGATAGATAGATAGATAGATAGATAGATAGATAGATACATACAGTAGATAGATATTATTTTTAGCAATTTAATATTTAATATATATTGCATTTGTGTATGGGTTGTTATATTATTATATATTTTTATGTATGCTTACACTTTGCATGCAAGAGAGGAAAGATAAGAGACTTTTCTAATCTTTGAATACATTCCAGGGGGGAAAAAACAAAACAAAACACTGCTTTGATTTAGCATTTCTTGTCACTCTTCAAAGACAGTAATTCAGTGCTCTCAGTGTGTTCTGCTCTGTAGTGCTGCACTTAGCAGCATTCTGACAGAATCAGGGCAGAGGGCATCTGTCTCTTCTAGTGTGCATCGTTTCTTGTTGGTGAAAATGCACACTACCAGTGGTACAGTATTGAGCTTGTAAAATTTCTTATGCCCACCACCCTGGACTTTTGTCTTGGATATGTCATATCTCAAGTGTGTGGGTGCTAAATATCATTCTGTACTTACAGTGTGAAAGTAAAGTAAAACTCTGATTGTGTTTTAATCTACCCCTTAATTTGTGAGTGGGTTGTCAGTGTATTTTGCTGTGCATGTCATCTGACCTCATTCAAAAGTGCTGACCTTGAAAATTGTGTCATCTATTTCTATGATCTGCTTGCATTGCAATTACACATATTAAGCTGTGTCAGTCTACATATGGTCAGTCTGCTTAACTTTTTCCTGAGGATAACAGGTTTTAAACACAACATCTATATGTTCTTTTGCAAGTACTGTGCTGCTGTGGTCAGACAAATTGATCTAAACAAGCATCATGTAAACTGTCTGTTCCACAGCCTTGCACTTTCATTAAAAGCCAGTTCTTAACAGACGAATCAAATCGAAAGGCTTAGAACCCAAACAATAACAGATCTCAATAAAGGCTGTCTATCACACAGTATATAAATCAAACCCCAAGGCTCTGACCTGCAAGAAACCCATTCTGCAAAAAAGAATATCGCACACAACATTTCTTTATTTTGATATGTGAATATATTATTGTATTATCATATATGTAACTCTTTACTATTCCGCAGATGATCAGTCAATGTTGGATGCCTTGCATGAACCAGAAGACGATGCAGAGAAGAGAGGAGCAGGAGAGGAGAGTGAGGAGTCTCAAAAACCCAACCAGATAGCTGAGGAAGAGGAGCGTGAAGAACACCAGAGTCCCAGCAATCACATTTTCAACTCC
Source organism: Enteromius radiatus (assembly GCA_032357445.1). Classification (NCBI taxonomy): domain Eukaryota; kingdom Metazoa; phylum Chordata; class Actinopteri; order Cypriniformes; family Cyprinidae; genus Enteromius; species Enteromius radiatus. The sequence goes on from JAUCMS010000045.1 coordinate 8,999,748, forward strand.
ATAAACCCTGAGCAAAAGAGAGAGGAGGAGGAGGAGGCCACAATAAGTGAAGAGGATAAACAAGAGGAGAGGAAACACTCCAGCTTGGAAACGAAGAAGGAAAATGAGCCAGCTCACCATAAAGATGGTAATGATGAAAGCGATGTGTGGGAGGCCATATGCACAATGTTCTGAGTTTATCTTTGAGTTGAAAGCCTTTTATTCAGGTATGATATGATATAACAAGTAATATTCTGACTCTATTTGAGGTGTGAGGATGCATTATTGGCCCGATGGGTCCAGTGCCCTGGGACCTCTCAAATTTAGGGATCTCTTGCTGAGAAGATTGTGACTCCAGACTTGGAAACACGCCACTGCAGATATAGAATAGATGAATAGTGCTTGAATGTGTGCCAGAAACTACTGCCACGATGTGAAATACAGAAAGAAATGAAATATGTCACTTGTTTCAGGCTCCTCCACAGTGCCAGCAGAACACACAGAGAACACTAGATTACTGGATTTGTTATCATTCAGAAACATTTGGTTAGATTTTTTAATTCAGCTCTAGTTGGATTCAATACATCTGGTTGTATTTCAGCTATAATTTCCACTTTTAAAAAATGAGGTGTTATTTAGCATATTTACAATTGTTATTAGGCCATACTATAATAATAGATTTGTATAATCATAATCTATCCATGATCAGATGTGTACAGCTTTAAGCCCAGCAGATGCACAAATACCCATAGTGCTCCTACTACCAAACTGTCACCCCTCCTACATTCAATCAATAGCAACATAATCACTACAATTTGAAAGTGTGACTGTGAGTAACAGGGACGTCCAGAGAGAATTCATATAACAGGCACTTGCTTATTTCATTGAAGAGGTTGGTAATAACAGCAGGAGGTCGTGTCTAAGACAAAACAAGGTTAAAACGAGATGGGAGGGAGGGATGGGGAATCAAGATTGATAGGGGAATTTAGCAGTGCTCCATGAACAGGCTGGTGTGACAGTGAAATGAAGATCTATGAAATCCACGCTGAATCGATTCAATAATTGATGTTGGATAAGCCAGCTGCCTGTAGCCTGTTAAAAGTAGCCCTCAGATCTCACAGGAACTTGGTGAAAAATGCCAGACATTTCAGGTGACTTTGCTTTAGTGTGTCTGTTATTAGAAACAATGATTTGGGAATCTGTGTTGATGAGTACAGATAGGACAGGACGGGGGCTTGTATTTCGGGATAAGAGGCTTCGAGCTGTGAGCTGGCAAGATTGAGCATTTCATTTAGAAGAGTGCTGGATTTGCTGATGCTGCACTAAAGTGTGTGTGGAATAGTGAGAGAGAAGAGACTGAGAAAATAGAGAAGATAATATAATAATTATAGCTTTGTTTCTGAAGGGGAAACAGCCACAGATAATCATGAAGCAAATCCCGATGAAAAACAATCCATCGTAGAGGACAGCGAGGAGCACAAGGGAGCAGAAACAGAGAGAACACACTCAAAAGAAGAGGAGGAGAAGAAAAGAGAGGTCGGAGTGAAGCACTGGAGTCGTGTGAGCAAGCTGGCCCACAAGAGAGTTGAGGCAAGCCCAAAACTGGATGAGCACTGGGAAGCACCACACCACTCTAAGGAGAAAGAAGATCAAGAGGGAGAGCTGTGGAGGAGCCCGGAGGAGCAGGAGCTGCAGCTCATGGCACAAACTCCACCACAGGACAAACGAGATGAAGAGGGCAGTGGCAGCAGAAAGACAGGGGTAGGACACCAACATATTTAAAATATAGAATATATCAAATAGAGCAGTTATCCTAAATCCCTCATATATGCAAATCGATAAATACTGTCTTTGCGAGCAAAACTGACCCCAAACTTTTGAATGGTAGTGTACATGTAAATGTACTGTACTGAACAAACTAATAGCCTAATTTTCTCTCATCTGTTATCAGGATGCTGAGATCGAAAGTCTGGCTGCTATTGAGTCTGAACTGGAGAGTGTGGCTCAGAAGCTCCATGATCTGAGACGAGGCTGAGCTGCTCCAGCTCGTCTTCTCTTTCCACTTTGCCCTTCATCTCTCCTTCAGTAGAAAGGCATGTTAACTGGAGATGAGGCTCTCACCTTCTTGCTCAGTCCACAGCAGCACAAGCTCTTATCTCAGCGCCGCAGATTCTCTGCTTTATTCCCTTCATGTGTAAAATGAAACCTCAAAGCAACTTCTCTGGTGTCAGACATTCAGAGGTCCCTTCACTTTTTTCTGCCAGCTCCTCCGCTTTGCTTTATTGTGCTTGCTTCCTGAAGAAATTTGGGCATTGAGTACATTTAATGTAAAATATTTGCTACTCAGAATTATCACACTAGGTTGAAAATTTTAATATGCGTAAGGATACATATCTGAAAGATTGTACCTGTTATTATGGAGTCTTATGATCCATAGGCAATAATGTTTTTATTAGATATGGTGATGACTGTAATTAAAGGCTTTTTGGGTTTCAAGAAAACAAATAAAGATTAAAAAGAAGTGTTTCAAACTGATTTCACAAAGTGTGAGTCTGAACATCGAAGCAACCCAAAACTGATGTCAGTACGCAGACAAACAATACGCAGAGATGTCAAAGAATTCTCATTGTTTAAGTTTAATTTTATTGTCCTTTTGTTTTTCCTTTTTCTGTCTCAAAAGAAAAAAATTCACTTATTTAAAAACTATACATCATGTACAAGTACAACGTGATGGGGATAAAATAGCAAATTTAATCAATTTGTCAATCATATTTCATGGAAAGTTCCCCCAAAAATGCAAACTCCGTCATCATTTACTCACCCTCATGTCATTCCAGTTTTTCTGTGAAGGAAAAAAAGATAAATGCGCTTTTTTGTCAATACAATGAAAGTGCTCAAGCAAGGGTCACTGTTGTTTTAACCCCAGTGACTTCCATTGTGTCAACAAAATCAGTTGGAACATTTTTCAAAATATCTTCTTTTGTGTTCTTACGAAGAAAGAAAGTCATGATGTCTGAATTAAATTTTGGGTCAACTTTTTCTATTTGCAATCAATGCATAACCCCTATACAATCTCATAGCACCTGCCTGTGTCAGACGTTTTTATGGGCCCTTCAGATATTAAATGATTTCAGCCTTAAAAAAAAAATCACTATATTCTTAAACCTTAAAAAAAAGAAGCAGAGCTGCTGTTGCCGTGTTAATTGTAATTAACTGTTTACTGTTAATTGGCAGCAGATTGCTTCAGACAGCACTAAAAGTCTTCAAGCTCTCTCTTATTTGGCCAGAATTTATGATACATGCAAGAAGAGAAGCCTTAGTGCCAGCTGGACACTTATTTGCAATGTCTTACACCCAAATCATGACACAAATTTTCCTTTCAAGTACTTGATTACTATATTAACATCAATACAATTTGTAGTTTCTCCACAAACCAAATCAAGTTCAGTGCAACATTCATAAAAGAAATCTAATCACGTACATCTCCAAATCAGGTCAGCCATTCTGAACATGAACTTAAATAAAAGAGAAGACACATTCAGTCATTTCCTACACAACACAAGGAATCTTCTATACACCTACCCTTTGATGAGGGTTCATTTAGTTTGTGAACAGTAAAGAAATATTTTATTGCGTTGGCTCGCTGTCACTGCGAGGATGTTTCCGCTGCTAAACTCGCCCGGCCATGCTGGTGAAAGTTTGGAGCCATGCAAGCCCCGCCGCAACTCAGTCCCTGATGGGGACCCTTCTTTATCCCCTCGCTGTCCATTAACCAACTGCTTTCATTTCCCAGCATGCCACAGTGCATCCCGCTGGCCACAGACGGGCTCTGAGCTATCCCGTTCAATCTCAGATGGCCACACGCCGCTCCATTAGACACCTGACCTTGCAGGACGCTGGTGATGTGACTCGACAGGTCATCGAAAAACTCGGGGACTCCCTCGTAACCTGGACAAAAATCAGGGGTTTTAGATAACGGTAGTTAATGGGTTTGGTGTGATAGTGCTGAAAGGATTGCAAGTGCTCTGAGAGACAGATTAATAAAAGGCAGATATCATCTGTTGTCTTACTCCTGCGGTATCATGGGACTCGTTGGATGTACCACTGAGAGATTTGAAAGTGCCGTTCCCTGCTAGATGCACGAGATCACCATGGCAACAAGCAGAGAGAAGGCCAGGTGGCTTTTAAACATAGTGTAAGCTGACAAACACAGCTGTGCCTGCAGATACTACTACAGACTTTAAATCAAGATGTACTTTTCTTCCCATACTTCCACAATAATATATACACTACCAGTCAAAAGTTTTTGAAGAGTAAGATTTTTGATTGTTTTCAAAGAAGTCTCTTCTGCTTACAAAGTTTGCATTTATTTGATCCAAAGTATACTGTTTTCTACTTGAATATATTTTAAATATATATTTATATATTGGAATGTACTTTTATTTGTTTTAAATTTCAGAATAGACATCAAACAAATAAACAAAACAGCATTTTTTAATATTTTAAGAAACATTTCATCATCATCATTACTCAAGTCACACGATCCTGTAGAAATCATTCTAATATTCCGATTTGCTGCTCAAAAAACCCCCAAACATATTATTATTATTATTATTATGTTGTTGACAACAGCTGAGTAGAATTTTATTTCTGATTTCTTTGATGAATTTAAAGTTCAGAAGCCTTTCTTTTAAATAGACATATATTGTAACATTATAAATAAGTTTTGATCAAATGAATGCATCCTTGCTAAATTTAAGTAAATCTTGTATATAAAAAAGACACTGACTTCAAGGTTTTGAATGGTATTGTGTAAATGTTACAAAAGCTTTTATTTCAGATAAATGCTGATGGAACTTTCTATTCATCAAAAAGATGTTCTCAACTGTTTTAAATAAATTAATTTCTTGAACAAAAAATCAGCATATTAGAATGATTTCTGAAGGATATAAAGTATTGATCCAAAAAGGTTTTGATCCACTTCGAATGTTGACTACTGTACACACACAAATCATGGCAAGAACAGTGAATGCAAACAAGTGAATGACCATTAAATATTTTCATGTTTTGGAAGAAGAGAAGAATGAGAAGCTAATTCCATCCAACATCTTCAAAGTTAAATTCCTTATTAAAGAAATATTAAACACCTTATTAAAATATATGACCTATTTTAGCATTACAAAGCACTAAAAGTCCTCTTAATTACTCTGCACTGACACCATGTGGTCTGTTTGCATTATTGCATATCTGGCTTTCAAAGTGGGAATAGAGGTCAATGCATAAAGATAACATATATTACCCCGTCTCTGATCTGTGAGGACCTGCACGTACCTGGGAAAGCGTTGATATCGATAACGGCGTGCTGGCCGGTCTGGTTGTTGATAATGATGTCAATCCCGAACAGAGAAATGCCAAGGCTCTGTCTTAACCTTCTGCAAATTTTCTGAATGACATCATTGTTGGGTTCCCTGTATTGGCCCTCCATGTCGTCCCTCTAAAGGAAACCAGAAAAGGTTATTATTTTACATTTTAAAAGGCATCTTAGTTATATACAATCATTTTATACAACAACAAGGTTATTTTTTTTAAATAAATGTCTAAAATGAATGGATTTAGCTGATTGTTTACAGGTATTTAAACCACTTAAAATGTTTACTGAATAGTTCGGTTTAAGAAAAGTGTCTTTTTTTCATGACTTGAAATGGTTAAAGCATTGTTTGAGTGAACCATGTGAGGCATGTTGACTTACACAGGTCAGGTCAGAAGAGGACTCTGGTTTGGACACATGATGGCTGTTGAAGGATATTGCTCTCCTGTCTACAAGATAAACAACACAACTTCAGTTGTCTAAGAAATATTTATTCTACTTTTCCAAAAGTTGGGGATAGCACAGTTTTTCAAGAAATTAATACTATTATCCGACATGTCACATTTATCAAATATTAAGCAGCACAACTATTTTGAACACTGATAATAGTAAATGTTTCTTGAGCACCATATCAGCATATTAGAATGATTTCTGATGGATCATGTGACACTGAAGACTTGAGTAATGGCTGATGAAAATTCAGCTTTGCCATCACAGAAATAAATTACACATTAAAATATATTAAAACAGAAAACAGCTATTTTAAATTACAATAACATTTAAGAATATTAGTGTTTTTACTGTATTTTTAAATATAATATTTAAACCGAAATAAAAACTGTATTTTAGTTCTTTTTGTATATTTCAGGTACATTTACTAGAAAAATCCCAAAATCCTTTATTGTCACATTGTAAAGTTTATGCAGCAAAAATGACAAAATCTTGGCAACATTGAATTTGATTGGCCATCGGGGGGCATAATTTTCCAAACTGCATTGGCATCTGAGACTAAAATCTTTCAGTTGCTTATTCAATAAATACCATGTCAAAGACAAAATAAACCACCACTTCTCTGTAAGAGAAGCAAAGGGTCTAAACATCAGCAACATATGTTGACAGAATGGTCTAGACAGGCTGAGAGCCCTCTCCATCACACAGAGTTGCTCACGAGTGTCATTAACGTCAGTCTCACTTTGATTCTTATAAAGCTTTCAAACATAAGGCAACCTTATAAAAAAGTTCCAGACTAAGTGGGTTCGTTAGGATATGCTTGTGTAGATGGTTAAAACTAGTCGAAAGAGACCGGATGTCTAAATGTCTGGACCTGGCACCCTATAAAGTGTTTTTATTGGCTTTAATGCCTCCTGGTGAACTTGTGTCCCATGTGTGACACAAACAGAGTGCAATTTACAGATTTGCCTTTATTTCCTATGTGTGTAATACCTAGTACTATATTAAAAAAAATGTTACATATTCCTGTGACAATAAAACTGAATTTTCAACATTATTACCTCAGTCTTAGTGTCACATGGTCCTTTAGAAATCCTTCCAATAAGCTTATGCTTATGCTAATGTTGCTCAGGAAGCATTTATTATTATTACCAGTATTGAAAACAGTTGACATGTAAACCTTTTTAACACTCTAAATGTTTTTACTGTCACTTTTAATCAATTTAATGCATCCCTGCTGAATAAAAGTATTATTTCTTAAAAATAAATAAATAACTCAATTATAGAGCAGAATATTTCTAAACAAATTCCATTTCTTAAATCTCAAGGACTCAACTGACCTGTAGGCCCAGATGGGAAATTCCTAATGGATGGCCGCTGAACAACATTGTAGGCCTCTCCCACAACAAACACCTTATACAGCACTGCATTATGGTTGATGAAGCTCTGGATGACACACGGGGGCTTGATGTCCTTCAAATCTTCCTCGCTGAAGATGATGGCCATCTATTGAGCAGGAGTCACATCAACATCTTAACACATTCCAGAGCAGCTAGGTTATGACCATGCTAAAATACATTCTTGTTGTTATCTTAAAAATATAAAGAAGCAAACAAGAAAGGTCAAATATAATGTATGTACTGTACTCTCACGACACTAATCCATGTATGTTCCTTGTTTTTCCTTTAGCTAAGTAAACCCATGTGCTCACAGTCATAAAACACATGACCATCAACCTGTTTGCACAAACACAGTCATTCAGCAGTCAGTGGTGACACATTAATCTAGTACGCCCCTCATTGTCAACACTGTAAAACAGAGTTACTAGTGTCTTCAAGCAGTATTCTGAAGGAATGTCAGTAAATGGAGACTTTGCCTGTACGTTAGTAACTGAGAATCAAAGATATAGTCACCATAGCAACGGAGGCTGCACCCCTGTTAATCATCCACGAGGACAGCAAGGTTACATGTAATTCTGAGCGATGAGAGATTCAGCTTTAGTCTCTCTTTATTGGGGCATATGTGTTAAAACACTTTACAATTAATGTAGCTTTTATTTTCTTTTTTTAGTATCACATTTAAGGCAATTTACATAAATCACCTTCACGAGGCGGAGGTGGCCACAGTGCTGCTAAAATAGCCCAGGACTTATAATGTGTGTTTTACTACTAATAATGATAATAATTAGACCTCTCAGTTCTCCAGCTTTTACAAAAATAGAAGTCCTGCATGAAAAATTGTGACTCGAGCCCAGAATTAATCATTTTAATGAGACACCACTCAGTGTTAGAAATGATTAACTAACATCATGTAGCACCTCTTATGTAATGGATCTGAATAGCACTGTGCTCTACTGTACTTATCTACTGCTTATTATGTAAGATATGAAGTATAGCGCAGGTTACAGTAGAGTAAAGTCTCTTACCTCATGGGAGTTGATGCCATGAGCTACCTGGGTTTTACAGACTGCAATCAAACAGAAATAGTGTAAAAATCTAGCACACACGAGGAAATATGTAATAAGCAGCTTTTTTGAATTTTTCTATTCAAATCTATGTATGCAAATGGACATGAAATCTGCTGCTGATTTTTAAAGACTTACTGAAGGGAAACGTGATTCCATGTTTCTGAAGCTGCTCCAGAGTCTCAGTGCCACATTCACTCTTGAGGACAATGAATGGAGGTGAGCAGATCCTGTCATCTGCAGAAAACACACAAACACACATGAGCACATGAGGTTTTGTCTTGATCAGTTACATACAAAAATGCACTTCGTACATGTACTTCATATTGACTTGAATATATTTCTTTTGTGTTGAGAATGTTTTTCATTTCTGGTTAAAAATGTAGTTTGATTATGTAACTGTACTGATATCATAATGAGGAAGGCAAAAGAAAAGAGTGAAATTCTTTAAAATAAATAAATACAATTTTTATTAAATTTGTATTTGTTTAAATATTAACAAACTCCACTGAATCATATCTGAAAAAAAAAAACCTTTAGATCAGATAATTTGACAACTTATTGGTTTAGGTTATAAAATGTCCCACTGAGTGATCTTCTAAAAACTTGATAAAAATGTAAATATTTAAAATTGTCTAAAATATTAATGATTCATGATATTTGAATAAAGAAATAAATAATTTTAATATAAATCTCTCAAAGAGATATTACTATTATTATGAAAAAGATTAATGGGATAGAGTTGGTTGCTATGTTTTTAAACAATTAAGATTTAATGTCTGGATCTGATCATGATCTGATTCAAAATTAAAATATGGTATAACTGATTCTTGATTTCATTGTACTTTCTGTCTTTTTCTTTCTGTCTCTTTCTTTTTGCTACACACACACACATGAAAATGTAACCAGACAGCAACATCTTGACAAGATTAACCAGCACACCCTGAGCATAACTCTTCGTAGACACCAAGTTTGGACGGGGGTCTTAATGATGTGCAGCCTGCACACATTTTAAGTGATGACTAAACTTTATACAGAATAATATTACTATTGGATCCATGGAAACACGTAAAACTAAACCGCTGAGGTATCTGTGAATTTTCAGCTCGCTTTTGATCTGCAAACATCAATTAAATCTTATAAACAGCTTCTATTCCATGAGTGAAAGTGCAGGCTATTTATAGTCGCTCAAAAACAACTTTTTTCTATGTTGGGCAGCTCAATGCATTAAAGCATCACATTTTACATTACACAAGGAACATGAATCCATTTGAGCAAACAAGCAGTAACCTTTTAAGCAGCTACAAATGCTGAATACAGCAATGTAATGTGTGACAGTGATTCCTGAGACAAACTGAAGTGTTCAATTATAATTCATTATGAAACCATACAGTAGATTGAGAAATCAATTTACACAACCAAGTCAAATGACTTGATAGCCAAAATAGCATTGAACTTTACAGTAAACACCATGAGTAAGAACATAAATGTAAGTCACATAATGCAGTACTTGCTTTACGTTCAAACACGTGGCTCACGACAGCTTGTTGTCATCGCGGACTTGACATGGTGGTCGATTAGCTCATGGAAAAATGTGACTCATTTAACAAAATCAGTCATCGATGGCACTTGCTGATAGAGCCAAACATGCATGTATTGGGCAAGTGAGTTATTTTAAAAAGGATCTTGTGTAATACAGAGGGTATATGAGCTGTGTTATCTTTCTTTTCCCAGAATCCACTGCAGTGTTGTTTCATAAGCTAACAGCCATAGAGGCAGTTGCCTGGTGAACAGGCTCGAGAAAATAGTCACTCCCTTTGTATCCTAAACAGAGTCGTCTCTTTCTTAGAGACTGGGGAAGCACCAAGGCAGATGGTTAACTTCACACTAACCCTCAGCTGACACTTCTGTACCCACACATCCCTCTGGACAACACTGACGCTCAGATATGGTTTTGATTGGACAACACTGGTTTCTCTGATCTGAATGCAAGAGGTTTCTCTGTGTACAATTTGGAAAGCATGCAAATTTTTGCATTTAAAAATCCATTATAATATGAACTACATATTCAGTGGGGTCCAAAAAGCCACACTGTCACACTAACCACACAAGATGCTCTTTGGATCATTCTCAAAAACCTCGTCAGGTTGTACTAAGACTCGTGGCGTTTATACAGCTTGAGTGTGTCTGTCGTTAAAGCAAAAGGGGGACAAACCAAATAAGATATTATATAGTTCAAATAAATTTAATTTAAGTAACTCCTTGACTCAGGTTTGTATCCTGACCTAAAAAATGGTAGTAAATTACCAAAATTAAAAAATGACTCAAACATCGTTCCACATGCATAAGACAAATTAAGATATTTCTGATGAAATCCGAGAGCTTTCAGACTAAGAAACAACAACAAACCAACTGACATGCCCAAGGCCCAAAAAGGTAGTGAGGACATGTTAAAATAGCCCATGTGAAATCAGTGGTTTAACCATAATGTTATAAAGCTATGAGAGAGAATAGCATGACACAAGCATGTAATGTCAGCATTTGTTGTGCTACTATCCTGAACATGCATCAAAGACTGACACGGAAGAGAAGACATTGAATGAAGTCAATGTTTTTATTTTCTTCGCACAAAAAGTATTCTCATAACTTCATAAAAATAAAGTTGAACCACTGATGTCACACGGACTATTTTAAAAATGTCCTTACTATCTTTCTGGGCCAGTTGTATTACTGTCTATGAAGGTTCAGAAAGCTCTTGTGATATGAGGCTGAGTGATCAATGAATTATACTTTGATTTATTATATTATATATACTTGTGGGTGAACTAACCACATTTCACTATAGCTCAAAAGTTTTTGTTTGGTTGTTTTTTAAATGTAGATTTTTAGCAAGAAATTACATTTTAAAAATAATAAAAAAGAAAAGGCTTATTTTAAATGTAATTATATTTCACAGAGCAGTGTATGTGTAGATACTTATGTGTGGAAATGTTTAGGCTGAATATTTTGAATAAGAGTGCAGATTCCTTAGGCACTATGCTATTCACCCAGCTGGTGATTCTGTTGGCTTGTAGTGATCCTGCGGGCCTCCTGTTATTTCTGTGGCCAGTGAATGCAGCAAGCGCAAGCAGCACAAAGAATGAATGACTCAGCAGCTTTAGTACATAAGCCCTCCATAAGCCTCACACTTCCCCTGTGGAAAGGCAAAACCTGCCCTCTTCGTGTTAGGTCGCCCCTGAAGAACAAAGGAGGTTCTAAAGGCCTGTTTTGCAGAACCATTTACAACATTCAGAATTAGAGGAAATGCTGTAAATGGTCTGGTCTACATTACAGCTTAGCGTGTCTAATGCAACCGATACAAAAGGCAACCAACCAAAATTTGAAATATATAGCTGGGCTGCCTGTTATTAATAATTGTGTTTAACACAATTATAATTTGTGTGATAAAATCACACCCATGTATAACTGTAGATTAGTGCTATAGACATACCTTGCATGCATTCTTCAAGTTTATGGATTAGCTTGTATGATTTGCAGCGGTCCAGCAACGTACGAATGGCTGGAAGAGGGTCGAGAATCACCGTTTCAGGATGAGCATCTATGTAGTCCTGAAAAGAGGTTCAAACATACAATTCTTGAGGTCTTGATTTGTATATGCAGAAAAAAAAAACAATATATATGTATATAATATTATATTACATACTATTCCATTTTTGTGTTAAAAGACGAGGAATGAAGAGTAGGTAAATGTACGGACGCTTGAGCTGATTTACCTGAACACCCTGAACAAGCAGCAGAGACTCTGTGACATTTTGGTCAGCATCAACAATATGGTCAGTCAGCTTGTGGATGATGACATCAAATGGACCCTGCGTCTCAATTGGCTGGCTCAGGTCCAGCTAGACCAGAAGAACAAGTTAAAGAGCTCAGTAAACATCAGTAGGCATTTTTCAACAATACCCCCCAGGGAGAATTCTTGTGTCAATATAAGAATAGGCAGAGGGTGTCTTTTTCAAAGAAAAAGCCCCTGTGTGTGTTATTTGGCAGACCTTAACTATTATAATTGCAGTAGGTTGACTAAACGAACAGCATGCCTACATTTTGAAATTCTACTTTTGCCACAAGTTCTGTTTGCTAAAGGGGGACATTTAAAAAACAGATGTTTCTGACATAATGTTAATTGTGAGGTGTGATCTGTGCCGTCACTCACACCATGTACTGCTCAACTCTGGTGTTCTAAAGCTCAGATCTGAAGTAAATAGAGATAAAAATGCATAATTCATTATTTTTCCATTAATATAATTGAGGAGCAATCAACTATTTTGCGTGTGGCAGAACAATGTGTTCTGAAGGTTTTACATGCCGTCTTAAATGGAAAATGTCTGCTTGGGCTGCGCAGAACATGTGGTCCCTTTGGGTTTAACCTTCGGCGATGAGAGCATATTTCTCTTGGATCAGACCACAAAGGTTCTTGGCAAACGTCAGAGGCATTTTAACATGGCCTAGGCAGTTAATAGAGGATAGGGGCATCCCTAAGTGCACTTTTATTTCAAATGCTTAGACCAAGTACAAAGTCTGTCTTTTAAAAGCAGCACCAAATTAAGTACTGGGACTGCGTGGCCCACCAGAGGTAATCCTAAGGGTTTTCATATCTTATTCCCTAAATGGCTTCACGTTTGGAAATGCTCTCATAGCTAGCACAGATGAATGACAAACTTTGTGAAAACTGACATAAAAAATTAAGAAGATGACACACAGATTCCACCTCCACACTGCAAAAAATACTAAGACTAGATATTAGTCTTGTTTTCAGCCAAAGTATTTAAAAATTCTCAAATCAAGAAGGATTTTCTAGACAAGAAAAAAATACTGTCTTGTTTTCAGGAAAAAAACAAGCTAAAATTAAGTGAGTTTTTACTTGAAACAAGCAAAATAATCTTGTTTTCTGTTCGTAATAAGAATATTTTGCTTACCCCATTGGCAGATTATTTGTGCTTCAAAAAGTAACTTCATTTTAGCTTGTTTTTTTTCTAAAAACAAGACAATATTTTTTTCTTGTCTATTTTTTTCTGTTCTTTCATAACACTTATGTAAAACAGAACTAAATATCTATCTTGTTGTTGCTTTTGAACAGTGAAGGATATTACATAATCAAACCTAGGGTGTGATGGCAAACAAAAGTCCTTCATTAAATTACATTTTAAAATATATTCAAATAGAAAACAGTTACTTTTAACATCAGTGTTTTGATCAAATAAACATAAGAGACTTCTAAAAAATACTTTTTCATTAAAACAACTTACTGACCCTTATAAGCTTATAAGAACATGTGTTCCCTTCCATGACCCCTAGATTATCATATTTTTGAAGTTATTGTTGGTAAGTTCTTGAGAAAGTGTAATTATCTTATCTTACTTTTTACACTATATGTAAATGTACTATGAACCTATAAAATAATTTAATAAGTAAAGTAGTACAGGCTCAGAAGAGAAACTAGAATATGATGACTAACAAAAACTTTTTAATAGTACGTACCCACAGAAAATAAGCAATTCAGGTAAATATTCTAAGACTTTTTCCCACAAAAAAGTGATAAGAATAAGCCTTTACCCCTTGATTGCTTTTAGTAACTTAATAATTAAATAATCTCATTATCTTAAACAAATTAATGACACTCCCCCTGTCTAAAGTGATCAGTCCGTGGACTGATTGCTAGATAGTTAAGTACTTTAGAGACCATATAAGATCTATGACTGGGTGCAGCTGGGTAGCCTATTGCTTGAGGTGTAAACAGGTCAAAGTCCATTCTTTACTCTCTTAGGTAAGTTCGGTTTCCACGCCCTACATGCCGGGGATAGCAAAGAGTTGTACATCTTGTTGGTGGAGAAAGGCCCTCAGTGTTTCATTCATCCAGACAGCTTCACTGATAAATGTCTGACTCACAATAAAGGCCCAGAACGAGGGACCAAGGACCTTGCTTTAGTCTACCAGCCTTCACTTGCATGTCCCAAAACAAAACAAGGTGACTCTGTTCTGCCATCACTCACGTACTTTCCATGGCAAAACATTGAAGAACAATATTTGTCCATAAACATAAACACATTTAGCGATTTAGTTTACAGTATTTCTTTTTAAAGATTTGCTTTGATTTCTGTGGCTACAAGCAAATCCACACCTCATTTCCACTGCAAGCTGCCTGGTTTGTTATAGGCAGCTCTTTACGTATCTCAGGGCCACTTCAGTTCCTCTTTAACTTAACACAGTCTAAACATGCTTGACAAGGGCATGTCCTGCTGGAATGTCCACTGAAAACATTACCACAAAAACTCTCCAAAATAAAGCATTTCTCCAAGTCATTGATACAAACTAGTAATGTCTTCTATTTTATAATTTAATAAGAGTATATTTAGTGCCATTGAACGATTAATCACATCCAACATGAGTTTTTGTATGTGTACAGTATATATTAATAATGTATATAAAAATACACACACATACAGTATATATTTCAAAATATTTACATTTTTATAAATTTGCCTATTCATATTCCTATATTTTATAGTATATATAGGTATATTTAATATATAAATATAACATATTTTTCTTTAATATATACCTGTATGTGTTTGCATTTATATTTACAAAACAAATATACACAATATACACATATGTAGACAAAAACTTTTATTTTGAATGTGATTAATAAAATAATAATAAATCATATACTGTATATATATATATAAATATATATATAAAAAAGTCACACTATATTCTAT
Source organism: Enteromius radiatus (assembly GCA_032357445.1). NCBI lineage: Eukaryota > Metazoa > Chordata > Actinopteri > Cypriniformes > Cyprinidae > Enteromius > Enteromius radiatus. The sequence continues at coordinate 9,014,785 of JAUCMS010000045.1, forward strand.
ATTATCTGTTAGCCGTGACTAATGATTTATCAGTGCCAAGGTGAAACAAAGGAAAGGTGCCACTAGTGCAACAGAATCATTGAATGACTCGTCATCCTTGAGCAAACACAGCATGATAGTGATGGCCTAACTTAAAAAAAAACATTCAGTTTTTTTCAGAGTCAAGCCAAGGATGCTACATTAAACAAGGACAAATGGAAGTCTTAAAGACCTCTGTGTACAATGCTGTCCCACTGCACTAATGTCCTCAGCACAACCTTATAGAACTACTTGATTAGACAATGCTTCAGACTATAAACGCGGCTTGTATCAGCCTGATATGAAAAAGGCTAATCAGTGCAATTTTCATGCAATTTTGTAGAAGCAAACTTTTGTTTTGTTATGTTAGGCTATATTAGGCCTTGGCTGAGAACAGTTTTGAAGCAAAAAGGTCTATAAACTGTTATTACTGGCATTTGTTCAATGGCAAAGTAAAAAAGCCACAGAACATTTCATGCAATAACAGTATAAACATTAATAATATGGCCTTACAGTAGGCAACACCAGCCTTACTAAACAACATATTTATTATTATGCAATACAAACCTCATAATGTGATTAGCTGTGCAGTAATGCAGTAATAGTACGTAACCCAGATGGCGATATTTTGAATTCAAGTGTCCAGAGGCGCAATAGCTGCATTTTCATTTAATGAAAAGGCATGTTTTTAATGTTTCATGCAGATGCTGACAAGTATATTGCGAAGTTATTGTGGAAGCAGCCTCACATTAATGAGCAGGTTTTTGCGTCATTGAAAAGCCATACGAAAGAATGAAAAACGCCATAAGCGTTATCTTACCTGGATCATCTCTATGCCTTGTTTCCTGGAAAACAAAAAAGTGGAAAAATAAACTATGAATATTTTATATTGATTCAATGTGCCATTCAATGCAACTAAAGTACTCTTTACACATTGGCTTGAACTAAGAATAATGAGAACTTCACAAGACAAAGTATTAGGAAGACAGAAATTAAAATAAAACTGAGAAAATAGATGTGTGGAAAATTCCCTCTCACAATGACAGGCACAAAAAAAAAACACATATGCTTAAAATGAAGTATCATCCCTTTCCATTTCCAGACACATTTATGCGATTGATAAACAAAACACTTTTTAATTGATGACACAGATCAGTGTGTCTGATTAGTTCTTTTGTTATAAGAATGTCTTTATTTTGTAAGTCATTAAAAAAGTACCTGAAGATAACAATAAGCGTCCATCTTTTTCAATATTTGACAATCCTGCTGTGATTATCAGTACTGCTGTGTCAGTAGTTTGTTTCTAAAGCCTCAGAACTAGGTGAAAATATCTAAGCCTTTTATCAAATGCCCCAAGACAAGTATGCCAGACAGCCAGAATAACACATGACTGAGCATTTAGAAAAACTTAAGTAAAATCTCTTTGAAAACCGGTTATCTTTAGGCTGGAACATGCTTGTGAAAGACAGATCATGTTACATTAACTCAGAAATGTCATGAAGCCCACGCACTTTACATCACCCACACAGATACGTATCTAAGGCATGTTCAGTGCCTCCCTTTGCAAACACAGCATTTATAGCTTTATAGCCATATTGATGACAATACAATGTAAACTTAAATAATGCTAGCAATACAATTTGGCTTTGAATCAGTTAAGTAACAGGCACAGTCTTGCTGCAGACTCTTAAGAATGAATGGAGTCTACAAAGATATGCGAGCAATGGTACTCTTAATTCAGTGAAATTGAAGACTGCCTGCCTGTCTGGTGCTTATCAAGGTAACCGGTGAACTTTGTCCAATTCTTTGTCTTTTTTTATGGTGAAAATTTCCACAGATTGTTTTATGGCTATCTAATTATGAGAATCCCAGGACAGTGTTACAAGTTAGAGAGTTTTATAAGCAATCAAGGACGGTTCAGAAGGGACTCCCTCGAATAGCAAATGCTTCGATCATTGACAGGTAGACTGACTATGCTGATTTTGGTTTTATGATTGATGCTTCATGGATGCAAGAGTGTATTGCATAAGAGTAGTGGTTTGTGGGGGTTGGGGGCAGGAAGAGAGTAGTTTCACATTTTTCAGACAAGATTGTTAGAAAAATACAAACTGCAGAGATGATGGTGAGAAATAGTGAAGAAATACATTTTTATTACATTTACTGGATGCAATAAAGTGAGTGAAACACTGTCGACAAGAGGACATGAGTAGGAGTGATGAAACATGTTTCCGATACTTTATAACACTAATATATAACACTAAGTCACACTTGTTTTAAATATCAACAAAACATCATGATTTGACACATCAGCACCCCTCAAAAAATAAAGATATTTTTTCCTAATATTAAAAGGTAGCCTAAGTAGTTTTAACATTTATTAACATATATTTAGGCTATTAACACTACTAGCACAATATTTAAATTAGTAGTTAACAATCCAATTACTCTTTTTTTTATTGCCAGCAGCTGTTTCTTAAGTTGTTTAATAGTTTACAAATAGTTTATTATTAGTTTACAGAACTGCTACTAGACACTAGGCTACTTGTTTCTTTGCTACTAGTCAATAACTATATAATAATAATGATTGAATTGTTGTACTTTTTTCTGTTTGTGGAGAAGATGACGACTGAATAGAAGCAATTTAATAAACATTAGCATGTTCTATAACATATATAATTGTTACTAGTTACATATACTCATTTTTGTATGTAATTATTTCAAGCAAAAACACTTATAGCACTTAGCTATCTAATCTAGCACTTACAGTACTAATTCACACTATCTAGTATGTACCAGCAACACATGGAGAATAATTTGAAGTGAATAGCAGCAGCCTATCTAAGAATAAATTATAAGAAGAAGAAGAATAAAAAGACTGCTTATGCTAATCACTAATGGACTTAGCTACAAATTACTATTAAAAATGACAACTAGTAATATAAAGAATCTAGTTCGTTTAAAGAACATCATAATATTGAACCAACTTAAGTATATGACGGCTCTTGTGCTTTTACGCACCTGCACATGTCCACGAAGGTCTGGAAACTGAGTTTTTTTATCTTCTTTTCGCTGAGCCAGTATCCAACTCTCTTTCCTTTCATGAACGTCTGCATCTCTGGAGAGAGAGAGAGAGAGAGAGAGCAATATGTCAGTCCAACTGCAAAATATCCTTATTATAATTAAGAAATCGACCAGCAATTCAGTGTAAGTAACCTTTTATAAACTACATGCAAGAAGAATGGTTGGGTGGTTACTGTCAAAAAATACACAAAATGTAGTGAATGCATGTTTGAACTCACCTGACAGAGTTGAAACAATGCGTCCCGATCAGTTGCGAGTCTCTCTCCTTTACTTGTCGTAAAGTCCGGGTTACAGGTTTAGACTGCCGTCAATAGTCCATCCAGGATTGCTAGTGTCCTTCAGAATGCGTGTCCCTCTGTCTAAATAGTTGTTCAATTTTATGGCAACTTCGTCACATTATTTATATGACACCAACACATATCGACATAACAAACACACCATGACACACCACAGTGCGAAACCGGCGCGTGCGTCCCTTGTCTAACCTCAGTCTTATTTATCCGAGTGGTCTGTCCATTACATGGCAATGCTGTCGATTAACAGTGTAATGCTGATTGGCCATTTGGATAGCAACGAAACTTATTTTCCCAGGCACACCCTCTTTCAGAGGCGGGCTTAAGTCACTGGTAAAACTTGTGTGTTTGTCTGCTCCGGATGGATGCATTCATTCATTGGTGTTTCGATGTACCAAAGTTCAAATCGGTTACAATAAGAATTAGGAGGGAAATAAGGTATATATTTAATGCACTTTATTAGTTTACTATACTTAATACTACCGTATGCTTTACCATTTATTAACAAAGTGTTGTACTTTAAATACTGTTTCTGTTAGGCTACAGAAAATAGTTTTATATAAAAAATAAAAGCTTGATATAAGCTTGATATAGGCTTGTAATATTTAAATATGTGACATTACTGGTCAAGCATGGTCAACAGGTTTGGTAACACCCTGTTTTTTGCTATGCTTGGTATAAATACGAAAACCTTTTTTTTTATAAAGTGTAATAGCTTAAAATTAGGCTAAAATATAAGATTAGAACCCAAAAATAAAAAGTAGTTAATTTGTGCTTAATAGTGTTTTTGAACCATTAGGTACTAGGATTAATTTGTTGCACTAATTCTATAGTTGTTGTGGATATACAACAATAGTAGCCTAGGTTAATATAAACAAACACTTTAACCAATATACCCAGTTTTGTACAACTATACGATGTATTATATACGCTACAGTTTATTGTAAAAGCTAAAGTATATATTTATTGCACTTTATTAGTTTACTATACTTAATACTACTAATACTAAGCATGGTCGACAGGTTTGGTAACACCATGTTTTTTGCTATGCTTGGTATAAATATGAAAACCTTTTTTTTTTTATAAAGTGTAATAACTTAAAATTAGTCTAAAATATAAGATAAGAACCGAAAAATAAAAAGTAGTTAATTTGTGCTTGGTTGAATAATGGAGCTCACCACTGTGCTCATGTTTTAGTATCTGGCATTGTATGTGACACAGTAATGCTCTGGGGGGCGGTAGAGTACTTGGCGAGGTCGAATAAAGTCGGCGAAGAGTCACGGGAAAACGTCCCGGATGTTGCAATTCCAGGAAGTGAGTCCTATGACAACAGTCCTGTGACAGCGTTGAGTGTTTTGAGTTGAGAAACATTGCTCTGAAAACCGCGCAAAATGGATTGATCGGGTGATCACAGTAAGTAGCCCTCATGTGTAATCATGCGTTAGCGGATATAATGTGGGCGTGTTGCTATATAATGACACAACAGCACTAGTCAACAGCTTTGGGAAATCTCCAGATGGTGAGGTTTCTTGTGTTTGAAGGACTTCCTCCTTGTATATGCAATATTTCAAGCTAGAGTTGTATAATTAGTTTAGGACTGTGTTTCGTACAACATTAAGGAAGTTAATGGTCTGGAAAATGTTGAAAATGTGACATTTTAGTGTTATATTTTTAATGGACATAATATTAACTAGTATATTTATTAACTATCAGTGATGATTGAGTTGATTAGTTTTTTATTTCCTGAATGGTATTCACACCATTGATCACATGACTTCCCAACCATGTGTTTGGTATCTTTTCTTTGTTCTTGTGTCCAGAGAAGAGCATGGAGAATGATGAATTTCCGCCAGCGGATGGGGTGGATAGGTGTCGGACTGTACTTGTTGGCCAGTGTTGCTGCAGTGTATTATATATTTGAGATCAGCCAAACGTACAACCGACTTGCACTGGCACAAGTAGAAAAGGCAACTGGAGCGCAGACAAAATGGTCAGGAGATGCTTCTTCCTCTTCCCCATCTTCAACCTCATGGATTGTGACTTTGAAAACGAGACTTCTCCTCCTGCCCTTCTGGGTATGGGCCACCATTTTCCTCATTCCCTACCTCCAGGTCTTTCTCTTTCTTTACTCCTGCACAAGGGCGGACCCCAAGACTGTAGGATACTGTATTCTGCCCATCTGCCTTGCTGTTCTCTGCAACCGTCACCAAACCTTTGCCAAGGCCTCCAATCAGATCAGCAGACTGCAGCTGATTGACACTTAAAGTGATTGTTAAAGATGAGGAGGAGGCGCCATACAGTTTGATGTCTTAGGGGTTGGGCAATACAAAAGTGCATTCATAAATAAGATTATTTTTTAAGACTTGGTCCTGTTTTTTTTTTTTTTGGTTTTCGGTTTAGGAATTAAAAGGGGCAAGTGTTTAGTATTCATTTTTGTAATTTTTTTTTGTCTTTGTCTAATAGAGTCACTTGCAGTTACACACCAGTTTTTATTGTGTATTTTTAGCAAAAACAAAAACTGGACTACAGGTGACGTTTCATACTCTTTCCAGCTGAATGGCAAAATTGATCCACATTTTAATTTAAAGTAGATTTATAACAGGATCCAGAAGTGTTTTCCATGTTTGCTCAGTATTATGGTACTTTTTTTAGAAGCTTTGTCTTGATTTAACTGAAAAACTTTTATAATTGAAATTAAATTTAATAAAGTGAAATCTAAGTAGCCTAAATGGAGGCTATTAAGCAATTGTCCAGGATGTGGAGAATGTTGATGGGGCTGCATGTTGAAATCTGTACTATTTGAATTACACTTCTAATGGTGGGTAGATTTACAAAAAATCAAGATGAATAAAGATTTTTCAGTGTGGACAGCTGTAATTGTTTCTATACTACGAAGCCAATGGATTTGTAGTGTCACTTTAATGCTCCAGGCGTTTGTTCTCAACTCCAGTGGACCCACATGTGTATTTTCCATTTGTTTATAATAGTTTTATTTGTTTTGAATATAAAATGCACACGAGAGGAACAAAGAAAGGAGTTGTAATAAGGAAAGGTTTGTATTAAAACTAATTGTTTGTTCAAATATGATTACTTGTCAGCTCTAGACATGGCAAGAGTATGTTCTTCAAATCTGTGTTTATATGACAAATATGATTTTTCATGTATCATAGTGATAATCAAGTGGCAAAAGACATCTGTACTTCAGAAAACTAATTGTTCTATTCATGTCTGTGTGGATTACTTGTGAACTCAATCTCATGTCTTATTGTTGAGGCATATCTACATCATTTTACAGTGTGAGTAATCAAATCTTGCATAAGAAATGCAAAGGTTATTTCGACTTGTTGGGTGTGGCAGGTTGTATTGAGTCTGGCACAACATTTCTCAACTTCAACCTGTGCTGCAGACTCAAGTGATTTGATTTTTACGATCATGTATTTTTGTCAACAGTGTATTTTATTCAAATGTTCAAAAAAAGACAAAAAGATTTTGTCTAAAAGGGCTTGACTGTGAATTTATAATGATAATGTTTAATGGGTGTTTGTTTATAACTTTACATTGCAATCTTAATACACTGTGGTTTGAAACAACTCTGGCAAAAAAATCAATAAAGAAACGTAACGTGCAGTCTGTATTCTTTTGTAAATGTTATATTGATTTCTCAATCAGAAGCCCAGACGTTGTATTTGACCATTCGAATCCAGTTTATTGCACAGTGATTTATCAACTGTTGTCTGAAGAAACCACTGATAAACACTGTCAATCTGTAACTTTTTACAACAGGAAAAATGGATTGATAAAACAAATTTCCTTTCGCACGGTTGGGCTTTCGCCTTTTAGAGGAACTTGAAAAAATAACTTAGAAATAAAACAAAAATGTAACAAAATAAAGCAAAATGTCAACATAGTCTTTAAGTTGTGGCTGACGGAGGTTTCTCCGAGCAGAGGGGTACTGATGTAACAACACATCTTTATGAAATAAAGGCCATAAAAAAAGACAGTTCTGAAGATCATGACCGCAAGGTTTTTATGCGCTTGTTTGGAGGCCCTGTGTTTGAGGCTCTCTTTTTAGTGGCCATTTCTGTGGTGTTATCCTCTTCGTCACTGTCCTCTTCCTCTTCTATGACATGCGTTTCAAAAATAGAAATGAGTCAATTAATAAAATAATTACGACTAAATATAATAGCGTTTACTTAATTGTAACAAGATTACTTAAGTAGTAATAAGTATTCTACAGTAAGTAAATAAATAAAAGTTGGGTCACTATTTCAACGACTAAAGGCAACATCAATAAGGAGCCTGCGTCATATGAAATGAGACTGCCACCTTTGTAGTCTTTATTGTGTGTGTTTTTTTTTTTTAATCTGCTGTTTATGCTAATTTAGTCTTTATTTTAGCAGCTTACCATCTACATCTGCTGTGCTGTTTTCCGCTGAGCCCCTTTCTTGTTCAACAAGAGCCGTCAGATTTTCAGATATATCAGCATTCAATTTCTTGATGCCAGTTATCATTGATTTCAAATTGCCATCTGCTTTGACTGTAAACTGGCTTGTCTGTCCGTCTCGGTACCTCAGCTCTCCCTTCAGCTCGCACGCTGCCATATTGCAAGTAGACTGTAAGTCGGTTGCCAGATCTCACATGAAATCCACGCAACATGAGACTGAAAACAAATTGAATACATAAAATTATTTCTGAAATAGAATGGAATAGATTAAATTACAGGCTAGACTACAACATTTTAAAAATTATTATTAGCAGTAATCACATCATTTTACAAAAAATAAATAAATAAATAAAGTATAGAACTGGTCATTAAATTAATACAATGGGCAGCATATTAACAAGATTAACAATGAACAAAATGCAGACATAAACATGAGCATGAACATAACAATGTAAAAATGTGACAGTTGAAGAATTTGTAAAATATATATCAAACAAAAAAAGATCGTATGAGTAAGTGATACGCTATTATACACGGGCTATCTAGTGGACATGGCAACACGGATCCACCCTTTGAACTCTGACCTATTAAATTAGTTATGCGATTTTTTTTCTGTTTATACACAATCACTGAGGTATTGTGGGTGTGGTGTATGAATACACATTAGTCAGAAAAATTTTGCCCTGAAATTATATATTTTATTTACAACTCCCGCGACTCTCCCGCCAAAACATCTTGTATTTGCATAAACCGGAAGCAGCATTGGTTTTGTTATTGTCACAGTTAATCCCGAGAAATTGTTCGGGCAATGTCAAATTGCATAACACTTTCCTACATCTTTCTTTAATTCTGTTACAGATGACCCGCTGTCTCCAATAAAACGTGATCTGGTTGACAGTTTAGTTAGTTCGTGTGTCGTTTCGTGCCCTGGAACAGGAACTAGAAATATTTTTTTTGCGCTCATCTCTTCAAGGATGGCGGCAAATAATGGAGAGGAGGAGGCTACTGTATCTCTGGTGGACGTCTTGGAGGAGGATGAAGAACTGGAGAACGAAGCCTCCGCTGTTCTCGGAGGGAGTGATTCAGAGAAATGCTCGTATCCAGAGGTTTGGCGTCTTTATGTAAACGCAGACTTTTCATATAATCCGTTTTTAGCAAGCGGATCATACCTTGACACAGCCTATTTTATCTCGGTGTCCAATATAACAATACTGATTTGATTTGGGTTTAGCACAAAACATTAATAATAACGCGTTGATGCTGCGTCTATTTGTTGAAAATCAACTTTATTGCAATAACAGATAATAACGAGATGCCCTTAACTGTAGCTGTCAACAAATGCACTGTAGTAGCATTAACATTTTTTTTGTCCTGACAGGGATATGTAAAGCGTCAGGCTCTGTATGCCTGCAACACCTGCACACCAAAGGGCGGAGAGCCAGCTGGCATCTGTCTGGCATGCTCCTACAAGTGCCATGAAGGCCATGACCTTTTTGAGCTATATACCAAGAGGTAAATTCCCACAATTCATCTAAAATAACCACTTAAGCTGTGGCACTGTGTTAACCCATTTAACCAGAGCCTGACTGGATCTGACATTGATTGTTTGATGGTTTGCTGAAGTGGTTCCGTCTGCATTTTGTAAACTATTTTTGCCTAATTTGTATGAATATATTTTTGACAGGGGAATATTTAGCTGCACTAGCGGCATCATAGGCCGTGCAAGTGAAGTCCTGATTGGCAACCATCACATAAAACGTCATTTTAATGTAAAGTTTCCACGTGGAGATCTGGAGGCCATAAAACTATTAGGCATCAGTGTTTTTAGATGGTCTGGCTTGATTTAGACACAGATTCTACATTAAATTGTGCTTGCTGAGGTATTGTCATATGAGTATGCGGCATTCATTATTTAAACCTATTTGATATTACAGGAATTTTCGATGCGATTGTGGAAATGACAAGTTTGGCGAAATGGAGTGCAAGCTATTTGCGGTGAGAGATGCTTTGCTGTTAGTTTGAGTCTTTCCTTTTAATTAAATTTGACTAATCTGATGGATTTCGGTTTCACAGGATAAAGAGAAAGTGAATTCAGGGAACAAATACAGCCATAATTTTTTTGGCTTGTATTGCACATGTGACAGACCCTACCCAGATCCAGAAGATGAGGTAATGTGTGGTTATTGTATTTTATGTTGCAAAAAACGTTGTAATTGTGAATCTGTATTAAGATTCATATTGTGTTTAGAATGCTTTTGTTATATTACATACAGTAGATTGCATGCATATATGAACCATGCTCTCTCTTCAGGTTCCAGATGAGATGATCCAGTGTATCATGTGTGAGGACTGGTTTCATGGTCGGGTTAGTATTAGACCAGATTACAGTCAGGCAGAACATGAGTGTGGTTAATGTTCTCTCTGTGTGTGTGTATGACGAGGAGCATAATGCATTCAGGTTGAAGTGTTTAAGAATATCTCTGTGTTTCTTCTCTCAGCATTTAGGCTGTGTGGTGCCAGACTGTGTGGAGCTGCAAGAGATGATCTGCGAGTCGTGCATGAATAAAACACCCTTCCTGTGGAACTATGCTGCGCACATTGCAGGTAATATTGTTATATATTCTGCTTTTATTTTGCATTTACAGATCATTTAGCCTGAAAATGAGTTCCCTTTAAAATGCATTAAACTGAGAGAGTAAAGCCGACTACAACATTTATACGTTTATGAAGATTTATTATGTCTTGCTTGCATCAGTGCCACCCGTAACAAAAGTTAGTCCATGCAAAGGAGAGGAGGATGTGAAGGTGGAGGTAGAAAATGATGAAGAGGAGAAGAAAATTAAAAATGAGACCCCGCAGAACCCTGTCGATGAGGAGGTACTTACAGTTTTCTTGTCTCTAAATAGAAATGAAACACGATTCTGCAATTTTTAATGCTTTTCATTCCTGTTTAGTCTGTTTTATTGCAGAAAGACAAATTTAAACCAGCTACTTGTATTTAATGATAAGCTTTTTTAAAGCACAATGCACAAAGATTTGCCTTTGCTTTGAAGTCTCACCACAAGGTGGCAGTAGTTCTGTTCAGTGATGCATGTCGGAAAGGCTTTTCATTGGGGAATTGGTTCATCTCATATGCGTCATCTGTCTCCATTAAGTCGTAATTGGAAGGAATCGAGCTAAACTGAATTTGCACCACATTGTTTTGTTGCTTTTAGCTAGAATGCCAACTCGGCTGTTTGAATGAGAAATGATTTTAACGGTCTACACGGGAAGAGAGGAATCAGTGATCAAGATTTGGTGACCTTCTCTCTGCTGTCAGGTTCAGGTCAACGGGACATCCGCCTGTAAGCGGAAACACCAGGAAGAAGCTGAAGGCTCCTCAGAGGAGGGTTCGTTTTCAGGTTGCAGGCTGAGAAAGATGAAGGCCTCGGGGAGGAGCGGGACTCTGCAGGGCGCTGTGTTCTGGCCGTCTGCCTGGCGCACAAAACTCTGCACCTGCTCCGACTGCAAGGTACAGCTCAGATGCACGCTATTATATAATGCTGCGTTTACCCGTGATTTAAAGAATTAGTTTATTTCAAGAATTACAATTTCTTGATCGTTTACTCACCCCCACGTCATCCAAGATGTCTTTCTTTCTTCAGTCGAAAACATTTCAGGATTTTTCTCTCTATAGAGGACTTCAGTGGGAGCCAATGGGATGAAGGTCAAAATTGCAGGCTCAAAGGGCTACTTATCTGAGCTAAGGAATAAGGGTCTTATTTAGCCAAACAATTTTTTCACATTTTTTATTTTTTATCACAAATGCCTTGCGCTAGCTCAACTCGAGCATTTTGCAATCCCTTTGGAAAGATTACACGTAACATAGGCAGAAGTAAAACCATGTTAGAACAATGTTGGTGAAGAACTAACATTACACAGATGAAGAACTAACTATGCCTGACCTTTCCAATGTAATGTATGTAATGCGCGAGGCCATTGAAGTCCATGTTATGCAGAAAAAGTAAACGTTGAACTGAAATGTTTTCAACTGAAGAAAGACATGACTATTGGGGGGGTAAACTAATCCTTTAACAGTGATTCTATGTCTTTCAAATATGATAGACGATAAAAACAGCATTCTTTCTGGTTTCATGTTTTGCTTTCTTTGCCTAGGTCCTCTATACAGATGCGGGAGTGTCTTTCCTTATGGATGAGATGGACACTGTCCTGGCGTATGAAAACAAGGGCAAGTCTACAATGCAGGCCGAACAAGCAGGAGGAGCTGAGGGTCGCGACCCCTTGATGTCGGCCCTAAACAACTTAAATCGGGTTCAGCAGCTGGAGATTATCCATGGTTAGTAAAGTTTAACTGTCCTAACATTCTTATCCGTGTACAAGCAAAACTGACTGACATGAAGTTTCAAATGTAACTGCTCGGCTGTGATGTTGACATTGAGTTTTTCCTCAGAATATAACGACATGAAGACCGAACTGAAGGACTACCTGCAGCGATTTGCAGCAGAAGGAAAGGTAGGGTTCTCTTTTTTTCTGTAATGTGTGGTTTAGTTGAATGTAAGCTTGTAGTGCCTAGTGTGTATTTTCTTCACCTCTTCCTTCTTGTTTAGGTGGTGACACCTGAGGACATCCGTCAGTTCTTCGAACAGCAGCAAAGCCGCAAGAGACGAAGAGCCAACGCAGGCCAGTACTACTGCAGTTAAACCGCCCTTCACCCTGCCAATTCAAGCATACCAGCTACATCCAATCCTTCATGGCCCCCCCACCCCCCACAATCTGTTCAAGGCCACCCCTGGTTTTGTAAAATAAATATGCAGTTCTAATTCAGGCCCTCATAACCTTGTATGATTTTGACCTTGTAAAGTGATGTATGACAGGATCTGTGTTTCCAAAGATGTTGCTCTAATTCTTTTCTTGTAATCCCGCCATTTCAAATCAAGATGTCGATTGGCTCTCAGATGCATTACGGAAAGATTAAAAACAACGGATTAATGAAAAAGCACTTATACTATACTGTCATATAAATAGGAATTGCAGTCAATCCTCAGGAGCTCTCTCTTTTAAGCAATTTAAAATGGTGCCCGTATTTACAGAAGGCTATTAAGGAAGTCACAATCACATGACTGCAGTCAGTATTCATTCGGTTCTGATGAGACAGCAAATATTTACATTTATGTATGTCAGGGTAAATAGATCTACAACCTACTGGGAAAATCCGTTTAGATGACAAACACGCAAACGCTTTTTCAGGTTGTGAATTGTCTAGTAACGCTTTATTCATTTTATCTTGTTTTAACCCGTTTTGTTTGTAGATTCTGTTACTTCTTAATGTCCTATCTTTGAGAAATAAACATGGTAATACATTTGGGCCCTGTGATGTGTGTCTATTTATCTCAAGAACACTCCTTCGGGGAGAAATTGTTTCAGTTTATATTTCATTAGTTCAGTAACAATTTATATCAATTGAGTTCTGTTAATAACGGATGAAGCTTTGCACACCATTGCAGTAAACAAAAAACTGCCAAGTAATTGGCAAACTGGCCCAAACAATATCCATAAGGGCATTTTTTTCTCTGTGTGTGTGTGTGTGTGTATATATAAATATATATATATATATGAGAGAGAGAGATATCTATATAGACAGATAAATACAGATATAAATGGATATCTCTATATCTATTTCTATATTTATTTATAGCCATACCTTATAGTTTTAGAGAATTCTCTAGGCTTGTTTGATTTTGCATATACTTTGTTTCAGTTTGCTTTAAATTCAGTTGTAAGTTTCAGTGGGAATCAAATCATTTCTGCATGACTGTTTCTATGCAAATGATGTGGTTAGTGAGACCCGCTGTGTTTCATTCTTTCGTTTCCCACTAATGGCAAGGTGTTACTCACTGCTCATCTGGCACCTTAAATAAATAATCAGAACAAAACACACACATACACACAACCATTATAACTCAAAACTATTTATTTCCAAGACATTAGTCACCTAATTGCAGAGTAAAGTTTTATAACTACACCGGCCAAAGAAAAAAATAGAAAAATAGACACTTTCCACAACTCCACAAAAGAATGCCTTTTTTTTGTATGTGCGCATGTATATATACAAATATATGCACACGCACACAAGGTCTCAAACAGATATTTGCATGTTTTATATATATATATTTATAAAAAAACTTTACATTTTACATACAACAAAACACCATATTTCTGAGGCCTGTGATCAAAGGTACCAAAAATCTTGAAAAATATCTTTAGAAGAAAAAAAAAAAAAGAAAAAAAAGGAAAGAAAAAAAAAAAAAGACAAATTAAACATTATGCACACTAAGCGTTGGCTACAGTATTACAAAGAGACGGTTTAACAGAGGTTTGTAGAAAGGGCTTGCATAAGACAAAAGGGGTGTGGAGGAAGCCCAGCCTCAGGCAGGGAAGGCACTAAATCGTCTCCGTAAGAGAGATAGCACAAGAGAGAACCTGGAGATCTCGACTTAAAAGTCTGCAAACACAACTTCCCTTGCCCCTCACACATCCAAAACACAAACCTTCAGTTCAGCCTTGCGGCTCTTTGGGGATAACACAATGCCATGCAAATATACTAAAAGGGTTAGGAATGAATGCTTAAGACAAATGACTCAGCTGTGAATCTAGAACTCAATAAACAGATGTTTCAGTCAAAATAAAGCAATAGAACCAACAGAGGGCGATATTCCACAACAAACGTTACACATATCACCATCAAAAATTTAGTGCAATGGGTACCCTTTTTACTCCTCGGTTTAAGTATAGTAGCCAAATTCATTCCCACCCAAAACGAACCCATTACTCCTAAGCAATGAAAAATGAACGACAAACTACGTGCAGAGAGACTAAACAGCGAATCAAGCTTCTCATCTGGGAGCTCAAATGCATTTCCAATTCATTCCCTAACAGTCTCTCAGGCAAGCAACCCACAAAACCCAAATGACCACAAATGGCATTTGTGAAAGAAATGTATTAATTATGAGGTCAGTGTGCATCTCAAATACAAAATAATACCTTCAAACTGTGCATTGACTTTTGCAGCAATCAAAATGATCCGATCTCTGTTTTATAACAAGAAATAAATGACTTCTTAGCAGTTCAAAATGGCCTGAGTATAGCAGAGGCAAAGGCGATCTAAGGAGTTTTCCTAACCTCCCCCTTAAGTTTTAAGGCATGGCTGGGTCTACATGGGACTAGATCGCTGGGATCGGCATTGACGTCAAGAAATAATGTTCTCCGCTGGCAGGAAAACCTCTGAGTAGCAGCAGTAGGCCTAAATATCCATCTGTCGATTTTGGGTCATGGTTACGCAGCCAGTGCGATTCGCTAGAAATGACATGACAGACCTCAGATCTCCTCTTGGCTGCCTCGAAGGGAAGTGCTGATGCCAATTACTCAAGGCTTAGAGTTACAGGTAACAGGAAAATCAGAAGTAACATGCAACTATTACACAAAAAAACAAAAAAACATACGAGAGGTCGCTCGACAGTTGACCCAATTTAGAATGGCACTGGTACAGAAGGTTGGACCAAAGGCTCAAAAATACTGAGTTACAAAGTCCCAACACTGAGAATTTAAATGACAGCGCTTTTGACGAGAGCTTCAGACACATCAAAAGAAGAACATGTGAGCTGGTGGTAAAACAAGTCGTGTGACAGGCACATTGATTCGTCTTTGTCATGCTGACATGAAACCTGGAGGATGTGCAAGGTAAAAAAGACGTTTACGAATGAAACACCTGCTCTGTGAAACAAAATCTCTTTTTATACGGAATAAAATGTGGTTAGTAAATTGCTTCACTCGTCCTCTTTCTGCTGCGGAATGAGGTCAGGGAAGGTAGGCTTAAGTAGGCTGCGATGCTTTGCATTTTGAAAGAACCACAGATTCTCTCATGATGTATTATCAAGTTATATGCCAATGCTTGAACCATTCACACCAGGGACTGAAGATCTTCATGTATCCGATAAGCCTGATGTAAAGAGAACCGCAGAGCTGCATCCTTGACATTCAGAGGAGACAAACAGCCTCCTACCCATCTCAGTTTGATTCAGATGACTTCAACTCTCTGAGGAGATCACTTGCACCCCAGCTAGGGTCTACGTTGGATCTATTTTTGGATCTGACCCTCTGCAGCTACACGGGATGGCAAACTGGAGCTCTCCCACTCAGGGTTCATGACTCTTTCAGGCTTGACTCAGAGGTGGGATGTAGTAGGAGTCCAGGAGGATCTGTTCGTTGCACTGCAACTGCATCAGGCAGCTAACGATCCTGAAGAACAACCAAGTGCAGATGAAGAACAACTGTAGACGGAGTTAATTATCATCCAAGATGGCGCTGTCCTCATATATATCTTAACTGCCCTGTTTAGTTCTAATAGTGTATAAATAAAAATAGGAGAAGAACCTCACAAATAAATGCGAAAATCTAATTTCCTGCTGTTGGTTGTGGTCCACCAATGATAAATGGTCAAGATGAGGCTCAAGAGGTCTAAATAAGTTAAAAAATATATATGTAAAGAAGGAAAAATCGAATCGACTGAAGTATTTTGAGAGAAGCTGGTCAGAGGTAGAAATGCTCTCTGGCACAGAAGACCTTCTGCGATTTAAGATGGAGAACTGCGTAACCCATGGTAAGGTCTTAAGGCCGTCAGTACTAACCCTACACCAACTCTTAAGGCCATCTCTGTAAGTCAAAGTGCCTGGGGAGAGATCGATGAAATCAATCGTTGATAAATGTTGCTTCCATGGACACAGTCACCAAAGAGTCTTGACTAACAAACATGAAGCTCTACCCAACGGTTTCAGTTTAACTTGCTAGGAGGCAAAGAAACCTGGTAGATAAGATAAAATGCTTCCAAACTTTACCAAGCAACACAAACACCCTCTCAAACTCATCTTTGGTCTAACTGTGGGTTCTTAACAGTACAAAAAATAAAATAAAATCTGATCGACCATCCAACTGAAACTCAAGCCTTTTACCAGCATACAAATTGTCTGAGCACTTCCATCTGACGAAATGACATTCTTAGTATTTCTCACAACGTTGTGCTTTCAACCAATAAAATTATTTTACATATTTTGGTCCATACAGTGAAAGTCAAAGGGATCAAATGTTGATGCTGTCAGACCTCACAGACTTTCATTGTATGGATAGAAATATCTGCATCTCTGTTCCACAGAGAGCGTAAACAACATGACAATGAGTAAATGAGGACATAATTTGCATTTCTGAGTGAACTAGCCTGCATATTTGCTGTGTCAGTATTATCTGAGAAAGGTTCTTATTGTAAGGAAAAGAAAGCAAAATGAATATTTAAAATGAGAAAGCCGCACTATTGCGCAGTTATTTAAGAATAACAGGTATTTCGGATGCTAAAAAACAAGCTTAAAATAAGTCACTTCATCTATAGGTAGGGTGTGCAGCAGTGTGTATGATATTGTTTCTTTAAGTGTTGTGTAACAAATCAAAAGTAAATACTTGTGTCTAAATCCATGACACTTCCAAGAATTCTTTTTTTGCAAAGCCTGTTCATGACATCATAATTGTTGGTCATCTGCTGACAGAACTAGCACAGAAAAGCTAATGAACTCCCGCCCATGGACTGCTGTCGTCGTACTGAAGCAGAAGACTGAGGATGTGGCGTGAGGTTGGTTTGGTTGAGAGTCCTGTAGAGTTCTGGAGAACGTGGCTGATAATGATCAACCCATATTTGTTGTCGCTCAGGAATGCCACCAACTGTAGCCTTGGAATGAGAATCTGAATCCAAAAGAGGACGCCAAATTTTTGTTTTGCGAGAACAGTTTTTAAAGTTAAATATACTGGAATGAATCTGTAGATCTGAGTTGTGAAACATGCTAAAACTAAGCCCCATTCTCATTTAATGGTGCATCTGTGCCATTGTTATGCCTGATAAGTTGCCTCATAGGAGACAGGGGATTTCATTTGTTTTCCCTTTTATGTTCCATCTCGGCTCTTAAATTGCACAGGCTAATGTAAAAGCCGGCGTATGCGGCAGATTACATGAGCTATTACTGCCACTCTGCCCTCAAAAGAAGAAGGAGCCGTTTGTCAAAGACTAGACCAAGTAATGAGTTTGCAACTTATTGCCTTCATATTTTTTCAATTTACTCCTAAGAAACTAAATCTGTGCATATAGATGAATGTATATTTTTCCAGTCATCATAGTCTGTTGTGAAAAATGAAAGTAAAAGAAATATACTGTGATACTTGTACATTAATATCCTGTACATAAATTTCTCAGATTAAAATATTTAGCATTTTTGACCTCTTTACAGGGTGTACACAACCAAACCAAGCTCTCCTCACTGAGTTTCTAACCTTTCCAGAGCAGTTTACATGATATCTCCCTTTATTCTTCAGAAAAGCAGCCACTCGCGTAGCTTATGGGCGTTCATCACTTCAAGATACTGTTGGCCCTCAAAAAAACACAAAGTGCAGGACTGCTGGTGCCTCACCTGTTAGCTTACATTTAGCATTTAAATCAGTCCTCAGTCTCTTTTTAATCAGGGGTCAGAGAGCAGACTTCCTGTAGTACCCCTCGGGTTTGCTGGGCGACCTGCGGTCTCGAGCACCCAAGCCTCCCTCGTCCCCAGACCCAACGTTCGCCCCTAAACCCAGCCCCATTCCTTCTGGAGCAGGCCGGCGGCCCGTGGGCCATTCCTCATACTGTTCTGTGGAGGGCCCAAGCCCACAGGTGAGGTCTGTCTCATTTATGGGCCATGACCTCTGCACGGCTTGTGCAACGCCCCCTTGTGAGACGATTGCCAAATCTAGTCTCTGCGGAGGCTGTTCCAGCACATCCAGATGAAGGGATTCTGAAGCCTCGGAGTAGGATGGAGGTGGTGCTCCACCACCTGCCTGACGGCCATGTATATAGAGGTCCGGTCCACTGTAGGGAGGGACGTGACGGCCTGATAACTCGTAGAGATCTGGGAAGTCAGGCTGCGGGCCCTCGGGCTTGGGTTCGGCTGCGTGCCGCTTGCGGGATGAGTGCGGGTGACGACTGGAGTAGCTGTGGGACAAGGGGGGAGCTGTAGAAAGGTGAGAGTGGGCTTCGTGACTCTCCACCTCCATGGAGACCTCTGGAAGGCGCCGCTCCTTCAGGCTCATTGCTGAAACACCCATGGCGATGTCTGGCATGAACTCATTGATAACAGGCTCCATGTTCTGCAAGAAAAATTAGAGGATGTACATTAGCAAAGCAATGCTATAATGCCTAAATTCACTTGAAACATAATATTAATTAACCATTAATAGTTTTTACTTCAGTTATTTTAAAATCACAAAGGCATGGAGTCTTTAATTAGAAAAAAAAAATCCCACATTTAATAGTTGAGTTTATTTATAAGTATATACCTTTAGTAAACTATGAGTGCAATAAAATAGAATAATTTAATAATAATAAATAATAACCGCTCATTAATTGCAATTGAAGTCAAATGTTTGATTAATTGAGATTTAGATTTTCGGTCATATCATCCAGCCCTATTAATTTGAAATATATATTGGTATTAATCACCATTTGCTTGTCAGGATGAAGATTTCTCCCCCCCTGTGCATTAGTGCAGTCTGGAGGCAGGGGCTTGGCTCCTGGTGGGTAGACTGGGCTGCTCATCTTGGAAGAGGGCTGCCTGTGAAGGAGGGCATGATTGCAGGGGTAGGAGAAAGATCTGGAGGGAGGTTGGGTGGGGACCCGAGGTCTCCAGCCTGTTTTATACTGCTGCTGGCTATGGCCTGGGGTGGTCGGGGGATGATAGGGTGGAGGAGGAGGCGGCAGAGGGGGATGGAAGCCCACCAGAGCCTCCAGGTCAGTGAACATGCTCTCCACAGCTGGTGTACTGTTGACCCGGCAGCGACCTGACTGGCGCAAGGCCAGGACGGGACTCTCGTCTCCAAAACGCTCCTCGGGAAAGAATTTGTGCGGATTCTGAAACACAGCACATGTAACTGTGAAGGCAATGTTTGTGCTACAAATGCTTCAAAAATTAGACTTAATAGACTGCCTGGTATGATGAAGAGGTTTTGACTCGTTCCCAGCTATCCAGCGTAGGTTCACTTGCTACTTAATGGTGAGAACAAGACACTACAGCAGTTCAAGAGCACAGGGAACTAGAGACATCTTCTAGTCAATACAACATGGAGTGATGCAGTATATGAATGGAGTTGTTCCCATCCAATATGTGACAAAGTACACACTGCATTCTCCATAAACTATAGTAAACATTATTGTAAAATTATTGTTTTTTTTTTACATGTTAAGTGATAAGTTTGTTTTGAAGTTTGGTTTTCCCAAAAAAAAGTTTCGTTAAATTTATTTGTAATTTTGTGAGCAAAAAATAAATATAATACATTTTCCCCCGTTTACAGAAAACACCCATTAAAATGTAATTCAGTGTAATGTCAATTCATGACATAAAAAGACTAATTACTTTCACCTCAAGTACTAACCCTAACGTTGTGATGTCTTTGAACCATATATATAGATATTATGTTACTATTATTATTATGCCATATGTTACTGAGGCATTAGAGACGGACCTCTGTATGACAGTATATATAATAATACACATATTTATTCACTGAAGAAGTGCTCAAATCGGAATAACAAAATTCTCCGCTTATAATTTTTTTTTGTTTTTTTTAAACAAAATCAGCATGAGTGCCTGCAATCACTGGAAGATAAACTATTCATCAGAGGCCAGGCTAATACTTACTGACAGGCAAGTCAGAGAGATATTCACGGTAGCCATAGCAACACATGTCAGTCTCCATGCAAACAGGATGTGCTGGGTTACCTGTAGGAGTTCTGCAGCCCCGTCAGGTAGGCCAAACTCTCTGAGCACACGGATCTGCAACTCATAGCTGACTGTGGCACCCTCACCACAATTCAGAGCATACGCTCGCTGCACCTGGTCTGTGTGACGCAGCTCCTGCAGCCTACGGATCATTTCCTTCACTACTGCCAACCTGGGCACTAAAAGACAGGGTGATAAAAGGAAAACAGATGACTTATTTAATGTGCAAATACAAATGAAGAAGCTCATCAGTTAACTACATTACACAGCAGATAAACATTAATCCAAGATGGGCATATAAGAGTTTTTTTCTCTCTTTTTTTTTTTTCAATGGGCGGTGAATAGTTTTATATAACACCCACAGGATCGCAAAGCTTGCCAACATACAAAGCCAATATTCCCACTCATATTATATATACCTAAAAAAACACTGAATTGCTTCTTGCAAAAGAATAGCAAAATTAACTTGAGAAAACAACTTTTCATGGTTTGATTTATGGCATTCAAGACTACATCTATATTAGGACATGATCTACTTGGCCTTTGACTTGATAAAACTAGTCACCACGATCATGCATAATTGAGTATTTTATACAGATATACGGTGGCTAGTTTTTAAGACCGGCTGAAAGAACGCATCATTACAATACATGAATGAGTGTTTAACCCACCTGGTATTTCATTAGCAACCACAGATGGTGGAGCTGTCTGGCTGCCAGCCATTTGCTGGTGGTTGATCATGTGACAACACTGGGGGACGGCATTGTTTACCATGTACAGTGTGTCAGGTACATTGGACATACGAACCATGCGAAGCCTAACCAGGTCAGTCTGCTCAACCATCATCTCCTCCAAAATCGCCTGGAGAAAGACAAAGTCATATAATGAAATTTGTATTTAATAACAACACTAAGATTTGATTAAATAATGACATTCGATAAATAATTAAGATAAAAAAAAAGGTATTTTAAAAAAACGTATGTTGTCTTGCATTATTAAAGTTGTATTTTTAAAGAATGAGATGGAGATACTAATAATTAGGTGTACCATTTAATTGCATTTAACTTTTAATCACCTCTACTGCCTCCACTAGTGCATTGTAATGTTACAGTTAACCACCCTGCTGTATGTGAGGTGAGGAAGTGTATCCTACCTTGGCCTCCTCCACATAAGGAGAGAATAACCGTGGGCGGACATAAATGCCAGCACTCTTCTGCCGGAGCCAGGCGTTGGCTTTGCCTCCCTCCGCTGTGGGCAGCATGTCAGAGGGAGGGGTGCTGATCAGACCCCTCTTCATCTGTTAAAAGCAGAGGAAAAGTCTTTACTTGAAGACCAATACTTGAAAAGAGCAGTCAAGAAGAAAGATGGAAAAATGATGTAATTTGCTGGAGCATTAGCACATTGGGGTATCTGTTTTCTTACTCTCTAGCAAATTGCATCCTGAACAGTACTGAGAATTAAAGTATGTACCCATTCATACATCAATCAGCATCACCATTTTTTGTCATTTTTATTCAGCGTTCGCTGTACAGAAAAACAAACGTAACAGAAAGGTTACTTCAAAAATGTTTCTCCATTTAAAATGTATTAATTAATATAACTCTTTAAATTACTTAATGTATCTGATTACATTTGATTACTCCTCTAATTAATGTTTTCAACTGTTATCTTTCTTAAATTTAGACTAGGCAGGGTTAACCTTACAGTCAGACTTTCAAAATTCTTCATCACCTGAATTAAGATGATAAAAATGTAAAATTTAAAGCACAGCTACAAAATAAAATCTGACTTTTCTAACACTACTCTTTCCTATATTCTCTTTGAAAACAAGACATGAAGGAAACTGATCTCGGTGGTTCACACTAGAGTGTGGATCGGGCCGCATTTTTCTGTCCGAGCCCGACCCGCGTCCGACAGAGAAGTAACCGAACCCGACCCGAGCCCGATCCCAGCCCGACAGTTTAAATACATTTTTTTCCTCATACTAATGACACATGCACTTTTTTGTGTGGAAAGCCCACTTTTATTAAGCAACTGTAGGAAGCCATTCAGAAATGTCAACAGAAGAGAGCATCAGCGCACACGGGGCAAAAGGCTTTGCTGTAACACAGGCGCACATTCGTGCTGATGCGACCGAGTCCGACCCAAACCAGAGCATCCTTTCTAAATATCTGTCCGAACCCGGCCCGGCCCGACGAGTACCGTCGGGCTCAGGTCGGTTATCCGTCCTCTAGTTCACAAATCATCCTGATTTACATATTTTTATAAAAAGTCAAAAAGAACACTATTAAACAAAAAAAGTCTCTTATGCTCATCAAGTCTACATTAACTTGGCCAAAGATACAGTAAAAAACAATAACATTGTGAAATTACATAAGTTACATTATAAAACTTCTGGCTTCTAGTATCAGTGTCACATGATCTTTTAGAAACCATTTGCTATTGTAGAAGCATACCAATGCTGATAATAGTCAAGCTGCTTAATATTTGTTCAAAAAAAGAATAATTTTTTCAGGATTCTTTGATGTATTGAAATGTCAATAGTTTAATAAACTGCATTTTATAAAAAAATTTATACTGTCACTTTTCATTTTATGTGTTCTTGCAGATTAAAACATTTAAATATAAATATTTTACGATAAAAAAAAAGAAAAAGAAAAAAGTCCCAAAATACTTCAAAAGAACTGTAAACTTCAATTAAGTGAAGCTGCATGGAGCTAAAAAGCAATTCTGTGTGCTTAAAATCTAGTGTGACTGCCCCTTAATGCTCTGGTTTAAACTGTATAACCAAAAGACATACACATTAAGTATTAAGACTCACAAACACACTCACAGTGTCAGAGAGGACCTCACTGTTGGTTGGTAATATGTGCTCAGTTCTGACGAAAGGCAGCAGTGGAGAGAGAATCTCTTTAAGCTCTTCCAGGTCCAGATCCCTTCTTTTCACACCACGTTTATTCACACTATGTGCAGTACCACTTAACAGGTTAGGCTCTGGGGAACACACAGAAACATAGTTTCAAACACACACACACAGCAATTTAAGATGGTGGAAACGGTGGCCCAACTTTTCTAGCCCACAATATAGATTAGACAAAGATGGGTGGGAGGGTGTGTGCTTCCAGAGGATTAGCGGTATCGCCATGCAGCTCCACTGACTGCAGACGTGCCCTTGAGCAAGGAATTTAAGCTCCTCTGCTCTGAGGATGCTGCACTGCATTGAACCCTGAATTACTATCTACACCTCAAACAGCAAATCAGTATCATGTATAAAGAGTGTTAATGAAAAAATAATGGTGAATCGGAGCATTGCCGTTTCCCTTTGGAATGTGTTCTGGGAGAAAAGCAATCAGAGATCGTGTTTGCGGTTTGGCACCAGCTATAAACGTTCAAGATAGTGTTAGTCTGGGTATATTTGATTCTGTTGGGTACACAGAGCAATTGCAGACCCAGGTCTGGAGCCGCTAGCCATATGTTACGCTTCTGTATCGCAGAGCACTTGGCCTGATTTCTCAGAGCTGAGCCAGTCAGAGTCATTACTAGACATTAGGAGGATTGGGGAATAAATTATTAGACTGGCATAGTTCAGACACCCATCTATAGCAAGAGGTGGAAACAGAGAGAAATTCAGCAACAAAGAAAGAAAAGTTCAGCCCAGAGAAAGGTATGTGTGGAGGAGATGGAGGAATAGTTCAGGCAAAAATGGACTTGGGTCACCTTCATGATCAAATAAAAAAAGTCACATTCAAATGTCCTTATCAAAACCATACTTTGCAATGGTACAAACACTTTTCTTGTTTCTTGGAAAAAACAATTATCATAGTTTTGGAACAACATGAAGGTGTGTAAATAAATGACAAACTTGTATTTTTTGGATGAACTATTTCTTTAATGTGTATCTAGTAACATATCAGTGTCTGTGTGTGATACCTCTATCGGCCATCCTCTTGATGAGCTGGTGTTCGCCCCACTTTACAACATACTTGAGGATGTCCTGTTCACTGGCCTGTGAAGAGGGGAAAAGAACAGGACCAGTTTGTGTTATAAATTTAGTCAGTGCTGCAAGGCTGCTGTATGCAACAGAATAATTCTGAAGGGAAAAACATGATATATAAAACCAATGCATTTCATAGCAGCAGGTCCTGCAGGTACAAGGTAAAACCTGAGAAAAATGATTTTCCTACCATCTTATCTCTTACTGAGAATATTGCACAGCCAAAACCTAATTTCATTCATCGTCAGAAGCTGATCCAGGTTTAATGGACATAGATTAACCCTCTGATAAAATTAAATTTTTTAATAATAGGGTGGCCACACTTTCTTAAAATTTTTTGGGCTTTTTGCCTACACTACAGCAACAGAGTACAGACTGGAAACTAAGGGCAGGAGAGAGTGAAGAGGATTTAGACATGACAGCTCTTATATAAGTCTTAACCAAGTCCACATCACTTAAACATTTTATTCAAATGAATCATTCTGACCCATTTATTTACTTATTGAATTTGAATGTTGATAAACATGCTTTACTCTACACAAACTCTAGACAATAGCTAATGAAATGAGCATAAACAGAAAAAAGGGTAACACTTTATAGTAACTACACACTATGAATCATTAGTTATGCATTAGTAAATAGTCAATTCATCATTTATAAAGCATTGTTCCAATATTAATATGCATTAGTAACCAGTTTACAAGTGCAGCTATAAATGTCTTGTTCCTGAGCATATATAATATTTAATAATTGTTTTTCATACTTTATAAATGACCAGTTTATCATTTCTAAATTATTACTTTGTTTACAAACCAGTTATGTAGGAATAATAAA
Organism: Enteromius radiatus; assembly: GCA_032357445.1. Taxonomy (NCBI): domain Eukaryota; kingdom Metazoa; phylum Chordata; class Actinopteri; order Cypriniformes; family Cyprinidae; genus Enteromius; species Enteromius radiatus. The sequence continues at coordinate 9,040,291 of JAUCMS010000045.1, forward strand.
GTGTATAATAAAAACATTTATAAAGTGTAAGTAAATGATTAATAAATTATTTAAATATGCATTAATAAATCTTATTATTTAAACACATGATGTTGTTCAGTTTGTTAATAAATGCTTTAACACATATTCCTGCTGTAATTCATGATTAAGTCAGGTAGTTATAAGGCATTTAGTACTTGCCAGACACCTGTTTTTGTGAGCTCATCCAAAGTGAGGACTATTTATAGCTTGTAAAGCACTTACAAATGAGATGTAAAGACTCATTTATCTTCCAAACAGAAAACTTCAACAAAGGCAACACATAGGGATACATAACACAGAAATATTTTTTCAAGATGCACAAAATGAAACTGTATAACTGTACACTTGATAAAATGGAAAAGAAACCTCTGCAATTTCATAGGAAAAAAATGAAGTGTACAGTTTCATATTTTTTGCATCTTGACACATGCACAAGCTCAAAATGTACTGATATTTACTGATAATACTCATGATACAAGTCTCTTAATATTTGTTATTAAGATGTGATTCTCTACAGGGACTAAATCATTTCAACAGGTTTGACCCAGACTAGAGTTAACAAAGACTTGTAAATGCTGAACAGCTAGCACACACACAGGAGTGTGAAGGCGCTAACAGACTTCTGTGAGCCAGGCCAAATCCCAGATGGGGTTACAGCTCTCTATATAAGCTCACAGAGGAGACTTGAGGGGGTCATCTGATACAGCTGACTCATTTGTCTAAAAACAAAAGCAGGTGACCTTTAAGAGAAGGGAGCCCTGATCAACAGAGATCGATAGACAGACTGATACTGACACTCTGCTGTCTGAAACAGATAGGCCTGAAGCCCTGCAATGATTTGTGGACTGAAATAAACAAATTTCCCAATAGTGCAATATGATTCAGTTACCTTGAATTACCCCTGTATGTTTCCAGAGAGAAAATAAGCTTGACCTTGAAGTAACAACACAAAAACCATGTGTAACAGACCTTGTTAGAAATACTGAACTAGAAAATTAAATTCAATCAGATTTTTAACATGTTTTGTCTGAGGATCCAATAACATGCCCTCTGTGAACAACCTCCTTATTGTTCATATTTAGTTAACAAAATGTCTTTTTTTTGCATATCTAGCTAGATTTAAGACATCTCTGTGTTTACAGTGCAGATTATTTAACTCAATCAGTTCCCCTACAATGGAAAACCTTGAACTAGATAACGGTAAAATCCAAAAAGCACTCAAGGTGAATTGGTGTAGGTCATCACCTGCAGGTAATCAGACTGAATGGCTGCCAGCAGGTGCTCCTTGCTAAGCTCGTAGAGGACATCGGAGGTCATGACCTGGCTGAACTCCTCACACAGGAAGTGCATGGCCTGTCGATGAACCCATTTGGAGCCGTATGGCTGTGAGCTCCACTTCAGGATGGCCACCACAGAGTCCAGAGAGATGCTGTCAGCAACAATGTCTTCACAGCCTAAAACCAATAAACAATGACATCACGTTTTATTTAGGCATAAACAGAGCTTCAGCTGCTCTTAAACATACAAATCTGTGTCCAAATGTATTTAATCAAGATTTTAAAACAAAAGCGTGGGTGGTCCTTAAAATAGGGCAATGCCTCCATCTGCCCTCTATGCAGTTTTAACCATTTCTAAAATCACATCTGTGACTGTAATATAACACTTTTAAAAGTTAAAAGAATTCATAACAGCAATATATTCTACCACAATATATGCAGATATGTCTAAAATATTAATGAAAATGTATGCATTTAAATGTCACTGTGGGAAAAGATGAATAATTTACCAAATTATTCAAAACGAAAACACTGCTTTATGCTGCTTCAAACTGTGCCTTGAATTACTGATTTGATCTGTTTTGTCTCTTCTATTCAATTCTTTTGGTCTCCTTTTGCAGTCATCAAAGACCGAATGTCAAAAGAGAGGCATTCAGTGCAGTTTAATCAGTAAATGCCACCGTTTTTTTTTTCTGTGCTCGATACAAAGACCCCTGGAGCAAGGGAGAATTACAACCTCAAAGCAATCCAAGCCAAATATCTCTAGACAGAAAGCTTGGTTGTCCCTTTCTAACAGGCATTATGAGATATTCATTTCCAACAATAGTTTGCATGCAGAAATGTACAACTTTATTGTATATTTGTTTATTGTAAACGCATATTAAGCATATTAGAAAGATTTCAGAAGAATCGTGACACTGAAGACTAAAGTAATGGCTTCTCGAAGGCTTTGAAATGACAGGAATAAGTTACATTTAATAAAATATTTTAAAACAGTTATTTATGTAGCTTTGGCGATGACATAAAATATCACATTGAATAATTTACATTATAATATGTGTTCTTCTCACTATCATATTTGGATTCATTTATAATCATTATGCAACTTTAAAGGTATGGAAAAAGCAGCTCAGATATTCTATCTAATAATTAATTTCAAGCTAAACAGTAGAAAACAACACTGTGATAGAATGAGGGTAAATCACACCATAAATGGGTGAACTACTGCTTAAACACTTTTTTTCTATACTACAGAAGTCAATGGGGACCAGCATCTGTTAAGGCTACCAACATTCTACAAAATCTCTTCTTTTGAAGAAACTCATACAGGTTTGAAACAACTTGAGGGTGAGAAAATGATAAGAGGATTTAGATTTATGGGTGAACTATCCCTTTAAGTGTTCAGGCACACTGTGCCGATCAGTACCATTAAATATTCAACTAGAAGGCAGTCTGCGTCAGAGGAGATGCCTCTCTCAAAACTCTGGAGAATGTCGAATGACATGTTTTCTAAGTAAATAAGCTGTTCTTTAAGACTCGTAAGGGTGACCTTGAAGATGTTAAGGTTCTGAGGAAATCAAATAAATACAACAAGCATTTGCAGTCTCTCATGCCATAACACCCGACCCATCCAAAGCCACAACTTTGATGTTTTTCTGCAAATATAAAGCCATATTTACCATAAAATGGTAAAACCTTGGAGTGTATATAAAAAGCATTTAAAAATGTTTTTTTCTATACCCCAAAAGACTGTACATAATTTAATGCATTCGTGATGAATCAATAATCACTCAAAACTGTGCTGTTTTACTGAATATAAGCCATGACTGCCTGCAGCTTTGTGCCAAATCATAACCACACTGATATTCAGCACAAGCAAATGTGATATTGCTTAAAAGGCCTTCTATACCTTATCTTATTGTCTGCAAAGTGCAAAGGTGTATTGTTCAAGGCTGAGATCTAATGACAATGTTTCCCTTTTAGGATGGGCACCGTACAGCCTGAGGATGGCAGCTCACACGTCTCCAGCCTGGAGCATACGGAAGATTAAGAGTAGCACTGCATCGGTTTCACTGCATGACTAAAACCACTTAGCATGCAGAAGCAAAGCAGTGCAGAATTCCCTAATAAACCCGTCCCAGTTAATTATAATCTCTAGTCGCAGAGTCATAAACTTGTCATTTTCAAAAAACAGTATCATATTAGCCTCCAGGGAGTGTGTAACCCACCCAGCATCCAAAAATCTCATCACTCTTTATTGACTTTGTAATCAATGTGCAGATTGTTCATGTTGGGCATGAATGCAGAGCAACAAATCAATGCAAGTTAATGAAAGTTAATGATTAGGTGCGAGTCAAATTCAAACCGCAAGAACGACCGCAGAACTTTCACCAAGGAGTTAATAATTACTCAAACATGAGACGAGTGTCCTTACATGAGACCAGAAACAAAAGTCTGCAAAACAAAAGCAACACATGGCAGGAAGACTTTGCACAAACAACTTGCAGTGTTTTCCCACTCAAAAGCACTTGAATGCCAAGTGCAGAAGATTTGATGGTAATGAGTCCCGAGCAAACGCCGCAGATTTCATCAGTACTTCAATGTTAGTTTAGGACTCTGTATCTCCCTACCATATCTATAAATGCAGAAAAACAATGTTGTTTTAAAACGGCATGTTTGCACTTCACATTGGGAATTAAAACATCTATTCAAATTAATTGGACAAAATCTGCATTTACACTAGGCTGCTAAAATTTAAAATGGATTTTAATAAAGGTTTATTAAAACAATGTGAGAACTCCGACAGAGTGGGCTCTGCTACAGAGGGCTGCACGATTAATGCAAAGAAGCAATTATACATCCTCCTGCAGCGCGATTCTTGCAAATTAAGCGGTGCGTTAAACAAGCACGCATAAACAGCGCGGAAGCTGCGCGTACGCAGAGCAGGAGAGCGTGCGCCAATTGAGCTCTCATACTGGCAGCTTGTACTGCAGCCGGGTATAGACAAGCATCTTTCTGTCGTATTTTCCAACGTTCTTCTCTGAACACTGCGTGTTTTGATTTATGTCATTTCTCTGCACCTGCTACGTGCTTCTGCACCGCTCCTGTGTGCTCTCATCCGTTAACATGGGCGCCGAAAAAAATACGCGCTGCTGACGCGTGCAGTGTGAAACTGGCGTAAACTCGACATGTTCCAGCGTCCAACTACACGCGAATAGCGATATATATTCGACCAAGTCACCTCAGGTGTGAATGCACTTTTAGCAAAGAGGGATTTGAGAAAATGATTGGCTCACTGGACAAGTATATGTTACATCCTGCTAAAATGTTTTGGGACAACATGTAGAAATATTAAAATGCGTATTTGTATTATTTATCTGTACTTTTGACTTTTTAATTTTATTTTAATGTTAATTAAATGTAATTTAATTCAGTAATGTAAAGATGTTACTGTTATTTAATTTGTACAATTTAGTTTTAATTTGTTCCTGCTAAATTGCACTGTATACTGTATCTCAGTTGAGAAATACTGATTTCAGCATTATTAGTAGTCTGTGTGTGCATTTTCCTTCATAAAAAGCAAGTTGAGTCAAACCACTTATATATCGCAATCGCAATTTTGACCTTAATAATCACAATCGCACATTTTTCCCAAATCGTGCAGCCCTACTGTGTACTAAGGAACACACCACCTTTTTGAAAATAGGGTAATTTCTCAAATCCCCTAGTGTAAAACAGTTAAGTTTTATTGTTTTCGAATCTATTCAGTCGATCTCCGGGTCTGGTGGAGCACTTTTAGGTGTAGCCTAGCATAGATCATTGAATCTGATTAGACCATTAGCATCTCGCTCAAAAATCACCAAAGAGTTTGGATATTTTTCCTATTTAAAACTAGATTCTTCTGTAGTTACATTGTGTACTAAGACCAATAAAAATAATTAAAGTTTCTAGGCCAGGGCTGTCCAAACTTGGTCCTGGAGGGCCGGTGTCCAGCAGAGTTTAGCTCCAACTTGCCTCAACACACCTACATGGAAGTTTCTTATATGCTTAGTAAGAGCCTGATTAGCGGCTTGAGGTGTGTAGTGTTGGAGCTAAACTCTGCAGGACACCGGCCTTCCAGGAACAAGTTTCGACAGCCCTGTTCTAGGCCAATATGGCTTGGAACTATACTCTCATTCAGGCGTAATGATCAAGGAACTTTGTTGCCATACCATGGCTGCAGGGGGCCCAATGATATTGCGTAGTGCCTGACTATTTTGAGGTGCTGTGTAATATAATTTGCTAATGGTCAAATCAAATTCAACAATCTATGCTAAACTACAGCCAAAAGTGCTCCACTAATCCCAAAGATCGGCTGAATTAAATCAAAAGTGGTAAAACAAAAAATTTTAACCCCAGGTGAGTTGGAAAATGAGCCTATTTTGAACAAAAAAGTGTTGTGTTCATACGTTAATGTTTCAATGAGTAAAACCCATGAAGGTGTTTTTAGGGGGAAAACTAAACAGGAAAGTTATACAAGTGAAAAAAAAAAAAAGTACCTGGTGAGAAAGGAGGATGATGAGTATGCATGAGGAAGGCCAGCTGATTCCAGCAATGTGGAACTGCTAACAAATGAGTCATTTAAAACTCATTTCACTCAAACTCATAAAAACCTCATTTAAAACTAAACCACAAGCAATGCAACGCTTTATAACAGATTCAGTATCCGTTTAAAATATGCTTCCTCTGAAGAAACACATTTTGTCAAGAACTCAAAACTAACAACAAGGCCATGCAATGTGATGCGATACCTAATGGTAGTCTTGAGCTCATTTTACAGTTGAGTACACCTGATATTGGAGGAACACAGCAACACAGGAAGAGAGCGGAGACAGTGAAAGACTAATCATTAGGGTATCTATTAGCCTTGAACAAGTGCTGTACCCCAATTAACTAGCCAGAGCCCCGGAGCTTGATATAAGGGGTAGACAGACTAATAGACAGAGGAGGAGGAGGAGAGATAGAGCGAGCCAGTCAGCGGGAGAAACGGCAACATGCTGAGAGGAAGAAAAATGGGAGAAAGAGTAAAGATTAGGAGGGTAATGTCAAAAAGGACAGAGATAGTGGAAAATTAGCCCGGTCTGTATGACTGAATGCTGAAAGATACAGAGATGAAAATGAGAAGCGGAGAGTGAAGGAGCCCCAGAGAGGTGTTGGGTTAAAATTCTCCATGACCTTTCAGACAAGCTGTAACAGACAGAATCATTACAGAGCTGACAGTCTCTCATAGGCTTAATGGAAACACCACCAGCAATCTGTGTTAATACTAATCAGAATGGTGCCTTGGGGCCAGGAAGGGTTTCCGTATCGAGTTTGAAACACACTCTAAAGGACATCTGACTCAACCTCTTGCACAAGCATCAAAGCATCATTGTTTCAAAAGGACTTTCTCTCTCTCACTCTCTCCGAAGATATCAATATTAGGCCTGTTCTCTATAGGAACAGAAGCGTTGAGATGACAGTGCTTGTTTCCCGCAAGATTGTGGTTAGTTCCTGCCTTTAAATTCACTACTAAATGTTAAGTCCTTTAAAATAATATTTAACCAGGAATAAGAATGTAAGAGATACACAATATATAATAAATTATGAAATATCAAAGCATCCTCTTCAAACCATACAACTTAATGAACAGTGACACAAAACTGCAAGCAGAACAAAGAATGAAAAATACAAATGAACACATACTGGAACACACAAAAGGTTTTCAGTTTGTGAATAATTTCTCTCTTTATCCCCAGATGTCTCTTTCTCAAATGAGAAATGATGCATTTTTTAAAGGTGCTGAGAACTGGAAGAAATGTGCACATCTCTCTGTAGCTTCCAGCCTCCAGGCCCATCGATGCAGGATTTCATTTGCACTACAGAACAGACCTATGGTACACCATGCTGTCAGTTAATGTTATCGTCACAGGTGCAGTGTCACGCTCAGCCCTGTGTCAGTTCATTCACAGCACGAACCCTCACTAGAACAGTCTCCTTCAACTCCAAGTCAGTCTATTTCCATCACACTGTTTGAAAACGGTCTCATGTGTCTATCTGGACCACCACTTTGCATCAACTCATCTTCCCTGTGAGATACTGATTAGATGCTAATTTTTCCCCCTGAGGCCCACTTTTAAAGTTAGCCAGGTTTCCTGCACCAAAGAGCCATCATTAAGTTTAACAGAAGCAATTACTACCCTCTTTCTGACCCTTAGAATTAAACAGCCTGTTTAATTTGCTAATGCACTTTAAGACTTCTATATGTAAATGATCACAGTTATGATTATGACAGTACTCTGAGGTTAGCCAATGTCATTCATTAGGATGGGCCAAGTGCCAAGTTACTGAATATCTCTTAAAGTAAAATGTGAAATCATATGTTCATTTGCACATGCTTCTGACAATATAACCATGCTGGGTCTGAGCAACTGATTGAGTATTGCAACTATAAATGGTCTGGCTGGACTAGGAAGGAAGCTTTGCGTTGTGAAAATTGCATTAAAGGAATAGTTTTACCTAAACAATTCTAACATCAATTATTCACCCTGAAGTCTGTTTAAATGCAGAGCATCATAAAACACAAAAAACTCCCATAACAGCACAATAAAAGTAGTTAAGACTAGTTTAGGGTTAGTATGAATGTTTTCTATTTTTTTTTTAAAGAGATTGGTATTTGTATTAAGCAAAATAGTTCTTGAGCATCAAATCAGCATATTAGAATTATTTCTTTGCAACACTTTAGTAGCTATAGCAATACCTGTATTTATTAATTTAAGGTAATATTTTCAGGAACTGTCAATTCCACTGTTAATAACATTGATCACGTGCATACTAAAACTAGGCCTAACTGATGAGCACTATGGTATCATTAAATGAAAAACATTACTTACCATTTTTCATGGTTATCTTTATTTGCTTAAACTGATTAAGCCAACTAAGTCAACACTGCACTGGGAAAACCTTGTTACTGTCTCGGTTATCTGTTCAGTTTCTCTTGACGTCAACTTCCTGTCACAGACCATGATAAGAAGGGTTTTTCTCATGACTTAAGATTTGGGTGCTACAACACTTTAGTTATTAGGTTACATTTAGTGTATTGTCATTACTATGATAAATATACAATTTTTTTGTGATGAAAAGGATTGCGTTTCCTTTTATTTGACTGGCACATAAACAGTCTGGGTGAACATACGGCAGTCGTGCACACATCAGAAGCTAATACAAGCAAGCATACTGCAAGCTCTCTCCTATGCATCCTCATTCTCAAAAGGAAAGTCTGTCTGTCATTTCTCGGTGAAAGTATTTTTCCAACTTTCAAACTAAACACAAATTAATCCAAATTTGTGAGAAAGGACATTCATGGAAACTCATACATATTGTAGTTTTCTCCATACACAACAGTTATTGGTGTCTGTGCGTCCCTACCATAAGTCGTCTTTAAGTTCATAGCTTAGGTTTAACAAAGAGGTTAACAAGAGTCCCAGCTGCAGGAGCTGATTTCCTGCAGTTAGTGTGAACAAGATTAATTTTCCTCTGCGGAACAGAGTCGGTTCCAGACCAATGGGTGGCTTTTTATCAATGTGCGTCTGCCTGGTCAGCACATTAATTATCTTTGCCATGTACCAACCACTGGCTGGCTGCTGACTGGGTGTTAAATGACTGCTGTGCCTCCATTTCCTAGAGGTCACTGACACGTTTGTCTCCCACAGGAGGCTATCAACACACATGTACAGAAGTGACCTCAATGATTGCCAGTGTTAAGCGCTGAGTACTCCATCTAGGGCTTTCTTTGACTCATGGAGTGCCTGACTAGCCCTAACAAAACAAACAAGCAAATACAATAATGTGGATTCATAAGACTTGTGTGTTGAAAATCTAATGCAACACATTGTACCATACAAAAATAGCTGTTAAAAACTACCAGGAGGAGCAGCTGACAAGGTTTCTGACAATACTAAGTTAAGTTTGTCAAAATGAAGTCAAATCAAATTAAAGTCAGGGTTGCACAGACAATTTGTACTTAATTGCTGTATGTTTCATATCAGTGGGGAAAAACAAAACAAAACAAGGGTTGCCGTAGCAAGTGGCACACCATGTTCTGGAAGAAAACAAGTCCTCCTGAGCTCATCATCAGGCTATGCTGACAGGACTGAATCGGAACCCTATCTGTTACAAACCACAGCTGACCAATGGGTCACAAGGATCAGCTGACACTGACGCTGCAGACCTGTGCTGTAGAGTGCAGGGTTTGATACTCTCATTCAGATGAAGTAATCAGAAGGACGGGTGGCTCTCTGAACAACATCTCTTAGCACAGCACAGCTGAAGCTCATCACTTTGTGCAGAAACAGAGATAAACTGGCCAATTCACAATAGGGGCTGATGATACAAAGCACACAGGCATGGGGTGTACAAGCTAGTAAATGTGTAATGTAAAAAAAAAAAAAAAAAAAAAAAAGACAAGGCTGCAAATTTGCTGCAGACAAAAAGACCTTTTTGAGAACTGATACACCGGCAGGTTTTGGCAAGGCTGCAGTGATAAATTAGATGTAAATTACTGTGAGGAACTACTTTAGATACCACTCAAAGAAGTTATTTCTTCCTCCAGTGAGTAGGGCTAATTTTATACCGCCAGTAGAATTTGATGACGAAATAAAATTCAAGTAACACGAAATATCGCAATAATTTTAATGGCTTTTCATTTGATCATTAAGCTTCCCAAAGACCATGTAATTTGAGTAGATTCCTAATCTCTCATCATTTTCCTTTACTTCAATTCACTGATAAATGTTAAAAAAAAAAAACTGTTCTGGAGTAGAATTATGATGAATTTAAGAATAACATGGATTGTAATATTGGTGCCATTTTTGTGCATAACACCATTTTAAGGTTGAGTTAGTAAGGCTACATTTACATGATTGAAAACGCAATATATAACCACAAAATAAACCTATACATTTTAAAAGGACTCTGCAATGGTAGACAACAACATACTATTATTAACAAAACCTTATCTGAATTATGTCCTGAATGGTATATATAATTTAAGCTCTGGTAAGATTTAAGATTTTACATGACTGATTTAAACAAGTATATATATATATATATATATATATATATATTTATTATCACACACACATCTGTACGCTGCAGTTAACATTGTTTATCTTACATCAATATTTTAGACAGTGTTATGCTTGAGAATTGATACAAATATTTTTTTAATATTACTATTTTGGTTCATCTACTGAAAAAAGGATGTATTAAAAATCCACCATTTGTCCACCTTTTATCTCTGGCATTAGGGGTGGGCGATATACCGGTAGACACGATTAACCGGTAGAAATTTGTCAACCGGTAGAGATTTTGGTCTATCGTC
>JAUCMS010000045.1:9058968-9085676 GCA_032357445.1 Enteromius radiatus
ATATAACCTATAATGAATGAAGCTCTTACATCACCTTACTCTTCCAAATCACACAGCTGCATATCCATACCAACAAACAGATATTGTAGGTGTATTCCCAATGCCATTTTCATTCAGTAGGATTTGGACAGGACCAATTACATCCCATTTGATTTCAACATAAACATGCACCCATATTTCACTGCCATACGTAAATGTCAATGACATCCAGTTTGCACGGTAGCATGTGAGTAAGAGGACTGTGGGAGAAAAAGTTAAATGTGTTTGGGGTACAACACTTTACCAGACCACTGAGCATAAGCAATGTCCATTGAAAATCACTGGTATAAAGGGCTCTCTGTTCCAGGGTGTCTGTAGTTCTCTCTGAGGTGGGGAGACAAGAGACGGGGGGCGGGGAGGGGTCACAGGCACCCCGTGGCAGTTTCCTGTGAGGGGTGGCAGTCTGGCTCATGTGAAACTAATGAGCGTGGACAGAGCCAAGCCACACCAGGCCAGCTGCAGGTTGTCTGGTCCACCCTGTCCTGCTTTTCTACTGGAATTCCACAGAGATTTGAGCATCAGAGCTGGGCAAAGAAGAGAAAAACGCCATGCAATCAAATTTTAATCGGTCACGTCCAACAATATTCACTGAGTGAAACATAAGGAGACCAGCATCCTTGAAAGACAGCATGCCTCCTCAAACTGCTTCTTTTGATGATGAGGAGACATGACATTTCATCAGGAGACACGCTGCCTTGACAGACAAGGCTCGCCCTTTTCCGGAGGGAGCTTGAGGGATGCTTCACACAACACTCGACCCATAACCCGCCCTCAAAATGTGAGATTCACCAAATACAATTCCATAAAACATCTAATTAGGTCCTAAAAGGTCAGACCGGCACAAGACAATGAGATGTTTTCTGAGGAGATTGGCCATGTTTCAGTAGCCTTTTATAGATGCCAGGATTGGCAAGTCTGATTTGTTGCTAAGCAAGGGGAAAAAAAAAAAAAAAAAGTTTCGAAAAGTATTGGGTCACTAATTTTAGACAACAGAACTAAGCTGTTCCTCTTTTTAATAAAAGATGTGACAGACCTAAGAGGCAAAAGCACTAAATGATCTTGAAATTCCCAAGTTAATAAATAGGGTATACGAGAACTGTCTTAAGTGTGAATTACAAAGTATTTAATATGGATTTAACTTGACTGATGATGATGTTCATTATGCTTGGGTCGTAGCGGTCAGGGAGACAATTGACAAACACATAAGCCAAAGCTTTTCCCCGTCATCACTCTTTGCATTCATACATTCATTGTCCTAAATAATGCAGCGCTGTTCGCAGGTGAAGCGTCAGGGGTTTATTGGTTAGTCCTTGATGAAAATTTGGTGACGTATAACTGTAAATGTCACAAGAGGTGTGCATGTCACATTTTACCCAAAATCAAATCAAAGAAAAAAAAAAAAAAAAAAATCTAAAGAGATTTAAAAAAAAATTATTTTTGTAATAAATAAAACCTACTATTAGGACCATTAAGGATTTTCAGGATAATTAAAATTACTGTAATTGTAAAGCCCTTTGCTGAAATGAAAAACCCTAAAATACAAATTACCCATTTCTAATGCTAATTCTTAAATTGTAATTTTTATTTTAAACCAGGTTAATTTAAGAGAGTATTATTACAGCAAAAATAATTATATTTTTGGTGTTGGGGTGAAACCTGATCTGGGCATTACTAGGTAGGTGTCATGAGAGATCATGCAGAGTTTCAGGTTTATAGGCATAAAATATTTAAAATCCTTTGTCTTGAAATAATTACAGCGAGCATGACAAAGAAAGACTTTTCTCAACGGTATCATCATAAGCACAGTTCCAATGACATGAGAGTAGTTCACTAGGTTACTCTAACAACCTCTTGGTATCACACACATGGCAGAAGGACAATTATGCATGTTTTGTGCTTTCATTGGCAAATTGGCCTGCTTCCTGTTTGTGATTATTTTTCCATTCATCTAAAGCGTCTTTATCAGCCTCTCTCCTCCGCAAAAGGGAAATGCCACAATGACTTCATTCATTTCTGCATATGACTGTATGACACTCAAAATATCTTTACTATAAATATAACAGAATAAAGAAGTTTGGCTGGATATATCTCGTTCTCATTTTAATGACCTAAGCAAATTCAAAAATAAATACTACTAATTTCCCACAAATTTGAGTTTACAAATAATTATATACTATTATTTACTCATATACTATTATTATTAATATATATATATATATATATATATATATATATATTTAAACTTCACTATTGATGTATGAGATTTTAAATGAATATATAATAACACTAAAATTCTAGCATGTTTTAGCCTAGGTGTTTTTCTCTATCTTTTCCCTCTTTATTTGTTAGAGCCATCAAGTAAGAGTGCTAGTCCTAGCTGAAGGGTTTTGGGATTATCTAATCATGGTGATTGAGGTAAACGGTAGTGCTACACTTTTGGACAGATGGGAAGAGAAGGACCAAAAGAGAGGCCAACTGATCAATACCGCAATCTACCACCTCACTGACTCAAGCATTATAGCTAATACTATAAAACCACCCCTTGCTATTTCAGCTGACAACATGAATGAGTCTGCTACAATATCATCGTCAATATTAATTAGTTTAAATATTTGTTGTGTGTTACATAGTGCAAACCACACTGGGTCACTTAATTCCATTTCCATTGTGTTTAGATATTTCCAAAGGTTTAAACCACTGAAATAGAATGAATTCTAAAGTAAAAGCAGGAATCTGAGAAACTGTACGATTTCGGTCCCCATCTTTGGCAAGAGTCCATCACTGTTCAATTTTTAAAAGGACTTTCATCAGCTCGCACTCCCAGTAGACTCAGCCTATGACCCTTTCAGTGATGCATGAATGAATGTAGGAGGAGGAAAAAGAAAGGGGGGGGGATGACTGTGGAATTCCCGGATCACACAAATGTTTGACTGAACCACATGATATGACGGTAGAGGATAGCTTGTCTGCTTTTGTTGTGACCGACATGCTTCCTTCCACATTAGACAAACAGTTTACAGTATCGTCTGGTACAGACTCAAGAGTATACTTGTATTCTACCTACATTTCAACATTGGGTATTGAAACATTACACATCATGTACACTCATTAACTACAATTACATGTGTAGTTATAATCAAGCTACTGAGTTAAGTCTTCATTTGTCTGTTCAAATACACAACACAATGCATGTATTATTTGAATGATTAAAATGGCTGGATGAAGTCAAGCTTCAATTGCATTATCTAGAATTATCCAAAAACCAGGCTGATGGGATTTCAGTGAGAGTAAAGTGCGTTCATGACATTTTAAATAGACAAAATTATTGCTTTAGTCCGAAATCAAACTTCTGAAGTGCATGTAAACTAACTTAATGTTAAACAAAACCAGGTCTGAATGAACCCTGTGTGGGATTCTTTTGCACTAGCTTAAATCTAAACCAGATGTGAAATGCACAACCTGAACTCTATCGAAATCTATTTTTCTCCTTCAACTCACGTTCTGCACCAGAACACCAAGACAGAGAGAAATGCAAGCAACAGAGACAATTACCTTAATGAATGGTGTCCTTTCTATGCAATTACCTCTACTCGTCAGATGCCGTTTCCACAATCAGCTAGACTAAATTTAGTGACATGGCCTTCATACATTTCTTTAGAAGCTACATTTTGATAAAAATGACTCCAGACCATTGTGTATAAAAGACTAGGAGTGACACTTAAAAATTTGATTGATTTAATAATTTAAACATAACATTATAAATAAATAAGCATATAAATATATAGACATTTGCAACGGTTTAAATATGCCTGCTAATGTGTCCCTTTAATAAGTGATCTATTAATTATTAAATAACTTATCCCCATCCTCATTTTATCTTTAAAAAGCACTCCTAGTCATTCATTGTTGTGAACCGCTGACAGCTGAAGCTTGTAAAGTACCACTGATCAAAATGAATAAGTAATTACTGGACTATCAGTCTTGGCAAAACACTTCTGTTGTACAAGAGACAAATGAATAAATCTGAATACACCCATTAGACTGTGCTGCTGTTCCATTGTACATAAGACAGTATAAATAGAGCAGGACCTTGGCTATTCTTAAATACTACAGAGAATTAGATCAACACAGGACTGACAAGCATGATAATGTATTTGACATCTGTGTCCACTAAGTCCACAGTTTATGAGCTTGATCCAAAGAGAGGGAAAATTGGGATGGCAGTTTTTTTTTTTGGTCTCTGTGCTACAGAAGCAGAGCAATTTATGGAAAAAAGGCTCCAACCACAATGGACAACTAAAAGTGTGTCCAAAATGAGGTTGAAACTGGATCTTCCTCCTCCCTGTGGAGAGACTTTTGTAAGTATTTCTGTGCCGAGCGTGACCTGATATGCCAGTCCAGATACAGGTAGGCGTTTCTGAGGACAAACGCCTCGATCCAGATGAAACAAAAGGAAGCGAAGCGGCCTTTACTGGGCGAGTCGGAGGTTGTTCATATGACTTTCTTCTCATTAAGATTAGTCATTGTGACCATGATACCTCATTACTGTGAAGCAGAGGAGTGCTGGGGGCTTTCTGACTTCTAGAGTCAGGAAAATGGGCTAATCACTATGGACTCGATCTCTGTATGGGGGTGGGGACTTTTGACTGCTCCCATTGCACCTTTGAACGAAGCACTTCACCCCTGTATACACCCTCCAGCTACCTCTGAGCTTTGCTTCTCACCTCTACCTGTCTGTGCCAGATATGTGCAGTAATACATCACCTAAACAACAGAACGAGGTAATAGAAGCCATCGATATGAATCGATATAAAATTTGTGTTTAATCAAAGTGAATCTAAGTGTGAAGGATATTCATTATTCCTTCTTTCATTGTCTAGTCACCTGTGCATAGTACAAATGTGATTATGCACTATTATAAACAAGCTCAACCTGTTCCTCATAATGTACTCATAATCACAGTTTAGACATCAGGAAAGACATAGCCTGCGGTCAGAATGATGACCGAGAGACCCAGTGTCTCTCAGAATCTAAAAGTATGTCTGACGTCGTGAAGGCATCACTATCATCTCAGCAGCACGTGGAGTCTCAGTGAAGCCTTATGCAGGGCAGACTGCAAATGTATTATCAAAAACCCTAAATGGGTCGCTGAGAGCCTCCTGTCAATGCCATCAGAAAGCCAGTCAGTCAAATATGAAAGCTTTTTTGGAAAAGCGGTTCTGAAATCCCTGCTGAGACTGTAGCCTAGAATTAGCAATGCATTTTTAGATGGTCAAGTGGATAGAGCCTTGTCTACTCATAACACTTGGAAAAGCTATTGAATATGCGTGCTGCAAACCATTTCAAGCTAACAAAACAAGCAACTGGCTATTTAAAAACTAATTGAGCATTACCGATTTGCGAATTAATGTTTTCAAAATCAACTTGAGTCTGGAAATTGCCTGAATGACTAGGCAAATAAGAAAGCCTTGTATAATTAGGGTGGTTTTGGTCTAACTCAGATTGGATGGGTTTCTTATAGGGCATTTGTATTAGAGTGCAAAAAACAAAGTGAAATACAATGCAATGGCCAAAGATACTCATCTATTAGTGCACTGCTTTAGCAGTGATGCTTTGAAGTGCATTTTTTTTTTTTACTGAGGGTTTATACCAACCATACAATAAACAGCTACAACACAGAATGTAAATTAAATGCATTGCATTGCATCTTAAATTATTAAAGGGATAGTTCACCCAAAAATGAAAATCTGATGTTTATTTGCTTACCCTCAGGGCATCCAAGATATAGGTGACTTTATTTCCTCAGCAGAACACAAATTTTTAACTTCAACCGTGGCAGTCTGGTAGTCATTTAATGGAAGTGGATGGACACCAAACCTTTCAAAGTGAAAAAAAAAACATGCACAGACAATTCCTAATTACACCCTGTGGCTCATGATGATACATTGATGTCTTATGACACGAAACGATCGGTTTTTGTGAGAAACTGAACAGTATTTATATAATTTTTTACCTCTGATAGACAACCATGTCCAAACCGTCTCGGGCTCGTGCTCAGCATGAGGCGCGTTCCCCGTGTACGCGCTTTGGCGTAGGATACACAAACGCCGGAAGTGATCTGTTGCGTGTATACGAGTGTCGTAACAGATCACTTCCGCCGTTGGCGTATCTTACGCACAGGGAACGCACCTCATGCGGAGCACAAGCCCGAGAAAGTTTAGACATGGTTGTCTATCAGAGGTAAAAAAAATGCTATAAATACTGTTCAGTTTCTCACAAAAAACGATCGTTTCGTGTCTTAAGACATCAATGTATCATCATGAGCCACAGGGTGTAATTTGGAATTGTCTGTGCATGTTTTTTTTTTTTTTACTTTGAAAGGTTTGGTGTCCATCCACTTCCATTAAATGACTACCAGACTGCCACGGTTAAAGTTAAAAATCTTCATTTGTGTTCTGCTGAGGAAACAAAGTGACCTACATCTTGGATGCCCTGGGGGTAAGCAAATAAACATCAAATTTTCATTTTGGGGTGAACTATCCCTTTAAAACATTAATTTTATCTTAATAATACAACATCATTAAGAGTAAAAAAAAATAAGCTGTAGTAAATGCAAATAACCCTTTGTCTGGGCCAAAGGAGGAGGGAAAAAACTAAATACCCTGACCGCAACTCTCCAAGCAGGGCATTCCAGCAGTGAGTTGTGGTTTGTGAACACACACTCCAACAAACCACTTCTGCCTATTTCATGCCTTTAAAATGAATGAATAAAAGCCTGCAAGATCTGAGGTCTCACTCAACAGTGATGTCAAGCCACAGAGGTAATGGTGAATGAGAGTTAAACTTCAAGAGACTCTAGACAGCAATGCAATATTGCTGAGTGATTGACACAACCCTCAATATAATAAATTCTTTTTTTTTTTGGTGGTGGTGGGGGGTGGGGGTCCTGTATTCTAAGTTTGATTCAATATGGAGGGCAGAAGTTCAAGTTTTGGAAATGTAAAAAATATTCCAATCTTAATGAATAATAGCTACATGTGATGTCAACCTTCAAGTTAACAGGCACAGGAAGTGTCTCATAGTAAAAACCCCTCTGCGCTGCAATTTACCATTACTTTTTATGCTGCAACATTTCTCTTCCAAAATATGGCAGATCTCGAGAATGACATTTCTATGAGAAATGAGTGAAAAACAGCATTAAAGCTCACTTCTAGCATTTGAAATAAATCCACTGCTGCAGTCTCGGTCTAGAACAGCACTGGGTTTCATTAGTGCATGATGATGAGGGCTAGACAAAGGAAGTGAGCACTTAATTCCTGTGTGTGTGTTAAAGAGAGAGTGTGGAAAAGAAAGAGCTCAAACATCCTATTGGACAAGGTGAAATATTGGGACCTGAGTCAGCCTGTCATTTTAAGAGAAAAGAAAAAAGTGGTTGCCAAGGACAACAAGGGGGAGTGGAAAATGAAAACATGTCCCACTTTCCTTTCCCCATCCAATTTCTCTCTCCAGTGACAGCAGCCAGAGGTCAAGCCAGTGTGCTTGTGGAACTACAGGGACCTTCAAAAACTGCACACTGAAAAAAAAAAAATGTATTCATATTTCTATATCCATGTGCATCAGCTACCATTTTTTTGGATTAATGTTGCCAAAAATAGAAAACCATTATAGCAATTATGTCAGCAAAGTCCAAATGTATAAGGCTGCACTCCTTATAATGCAGAAATTTTCCTTGTTTCCCTGAAATACATAAGCCAAATGAGCTGAAACATCATTGTAGTGAACATGAGGACATGAGCAATGTTTCATAACATCATCAGACTTTTGTTGCGATAAGATTACTATTAAAGATGAGTGCATAGTCAACAAAAGCCCAATAAAACCTTATTTTTGAATTCATACCTGGGGCGATGCTAATCGATACAACCGGATTTGCAGTTCTTTGATGCTTTTCAAGGTTATACAACTGGCAAGCTACTCATGTTACAACGTACCCATGTAGCACAGAGTCAGTCTGCAAAACCCAAGCACATTGCTACAGAGAGACAGGGAACTTGTTCAGGACAGCAAAAGATTTCATAATGATTCTTGATGGACTGACTAGATACTGTCAGCTGTGAAGCAGTTATCCCACACAGGATTCAAGAATGCATGGCCTATATGCAGTGTGAGAGAGTATGGGGACAGTTGGCAGATCCGTCACTTGTCCTATCGGGTCAGTTGCTACACTGTCACTACATCTTGTATTCGCTGATTATGGACATGTGTTTTAATATCTTGCAAACTTAGACAATTCTCATAAATTTAAAAGGGCTCAGTGTCTCTCTGTCTGTCTTAAATAAACCCTAATGATCCTGAAACAAAAGTTATCACATTTTTTTTCTCAACACTGATAATAAAAAAGGTCTGCTGAAAATTAATCTTTGCCATCACTCATCAGAATTAAAATTACATTCTATCATGTTTAAAAAAACAGAAGTCATTTTAATTTTACAAACATTTCACAATTTTAGTATCTTTTGCATTTTCAGTCAAATAAATGCAGCCTGTCTTCACATACAGAGCCTAGAGTCTTGAACGGAAGTGAAACAAAAATTATATTTTTCTGACTAACACAGATGTGTCGCTAAAAATAAAACAGATCATTGTGTCATGTGGAGGAAGTACTAGCAGGGCGAGTAAAAATCTGAATTACTGGCCTGAATGAGCAAGCAGAAAAGAACAAATCTTGACTCATGCCCTGCTTATAATTTCTTTATGCACTATGCATTGTGCTTTATAAAAATTAAAAATGCAGAAAGCACAAAAGCAGTTCACAAAAACAAAACAACTGCAAAAATAAATAAACAACATTTTAAGGGGTCCTCACACAGTTAATTTTCTATACAAGCACAGGATCAAAAGCACTAAAGCAAAACACTCTGCGTATTCTATAATTACTATAAATGCACTAAATGCATTTTGTGCACTACATTTTTTAAGTTTTCCGGAACAGATCAAAAAGAGAGTCATAATTCAGTGAGGTGCAAATTCAAACTGCAGAAAAGACTACTGACTCAATTAGTTGAATTTAAGAAATGGATCAGTGAATAAAAGCTGGATGAACTGATTACCCAGTTCACAAATCTAGTTATTTGAGTGGCAAGATCACTGAATAACAACTTAAATTTTCAATCTCTTCCTCTCACAGCAGTATCATACAAAGCATGCCATTTGGACTTCTTCTGTGACTTTTTTTTAGCAGCTATCACTGATTTACATGAACAGCTATTCTTCAAAATAGGTTACAAATTCATTAAAGGTTTTGGAATGATCTGCAAGCGAGTAAAAAATGACAGAACTTGCATTTTCAGGTCAACTATCCCTTTAACACAGAACTGCAGCACCATTGCACATAAATCTGACTTAACTGTTGGCACGGGCACATATTGCAGCACAGTAGCAAAGGAAAGGATGGCCTACATCACAGGAAGATGTGAGGGGAAATCCCTACACATCAACCACAGTCACAACACGTCTATAACATACTGCAGGACCCAAACCGCACACTGCTCTCTTCACTCGATGTTTTCTTGATGAACAACAATAGTGCTGATTGAGCTATATTAAGGACGACATTCTCTCAACAGAGCAGCGGCAGATAAAGCAGGACAAAATTGGATTGGTTTGGTTTCATTGAAACATTTACCTTTGTTTCTCATAGGTAGGCACTATCAGTAAATCACACCGTCTCTAGTCTTGCTTGGGGAACATCTGATAAGCAAGGCACTTGAAATCTCTGAATATTTCCTACAACACCCAATAATTCTCACTGTGACCATCTCCATTATCACAAAGAAAGCAATTTGGGTTGCAAAACAATTCTTCATTAGCACAGTCTCACAACACGTTTGACGGCTCCTGGGAGCATGGAGTCAAAAGGCTCTGTGTGGGAAACCAAGAGATACTGTAGAGGTGAATGAACTCGAGGGGGGCAAACAGGATGGGACTTGATGTAAACCAATTTGGTCATCAGTTAAAACTTTGCCTTTAATTAGACTCTGGTGACTTCCAAAGGAAATAAACAGTCAAGACAAAGACAGGGGAATACGTTCCTGTCCACTAATTTTTCTAAACAATACCCTGTCTAATTACAGAGGTCCAAAGTAAGGCACAGTGCACAAGCTTCTTTTTTTATAAATACAAATAATGGCAGGCCAGTGAGGGAGGACCTGTTAGATGAAGCAAAATAGCTCTCTCGTGGGGACTATACTAGCTTTTTACAAGCACAAACATCTATAACATGCCAAGTATGCTTTTGGAACTCATTAGTATCTATAATGTTATGCTGGCCATCTCGAAGAGTATCTCTTAAATCAAGTCTTTCATATATTTGAAACTGGTTGTAACATGCTGGTGGGTACTGACAGCTTCAAAAGAATATGCACGTTTATTGCTAGGATGAATCTTCCTCTTTATTAAATGACGTGTCCGCATACATGAGGGCATTACATCTGTAATAACTGCACACTACGCATACTCGGCTAGCCTAGCTTTATTTGCAATTAGCATTCAGGTGGCTCTTAACTGCTCCTTTGGGTGAAAAAGTTACCAAAATGCGGCATATCTAGTTGTTTCATCCTCTTTGTGCAATAAAGTAAAGAACTTACGGGATGTTAATGTTTTCTTTTGGTTTAGCATGCAAGCTAACCATAATAACTAAGCTTTGCTTAATAGTTCTGTGTGGAAGAGTGAAATAGGTCACTATTTGAAGTTTATCGGGTTATAATAACCAACATTACGGATGAATAATCAAAGGCTGTTGTGGTTTTAATACACAAGGCATAACTGTAAATGTAGCTAATTCAGCAGCTCGCCATGGCAGATTAGCAAGCAAAGCAAAAAGAGAGAAAAAATGCCTTCAACCCTACCTGAGTCAAGTTTACTGCTCGTCCCTTCTCTTCTTGCTCATAAAACGAGCCAAAATCCAAGCCAGCGTCTCCTGATATTTGCTTAGCCGAGCAAAATCTCTCGTACTTTTCTTTCGTAGAGTGTTATTGAGTAAAAAAAAGCCTCTGCGCGTCCCGGGTTCACACACACATACTCACATACAAACACATATGTGAAGCGCTAGCAGGCTGCTAACGTTAGTACTTTTACGTTATACCATCCGCCCTACATTAGTCGCTTTTAATGTCTTGTTCAACAACAAAACAGCTCAAATAGTCTATGCTCTTCGCTTTCAGTTTGCCGTGAGCAAATATTACATGTACTGTTGTATCCTCCTCTTATTCAGTAAAACAATGAGGGGAGGGCTAAGCGTCAGGATTTCGTTAGCAATGTCGCTACGCCATCTATCTGCTCGAGCTTGGATGAGGCATAGAGCATAAAGGTCCAATCAGCTTTCTGTGTCGGTTGGACCTATGGGCCAAATGTAATGAAGAAATGCGTCTATATTTATGTATTTATTTATTTGGTATACACACTGTCAATCGTTTAACAAACATTTGCGGACAGTAAAAACAGGAATAACTTAAATACGTAATATAATGTTACAAAATAGTTATATTACAAATACATTTATATACAAATCTAAATACATTTAACTGCGTTTTTTAACCTTATAATAATGTTAAATGAACGTAGAGAAATGTATAATTCTTAATATTAATTATATAAGAATATAATTAATAAAAACTGTGTCCTAATTCATAATATAATATAATATAATATAATACAGCCTAATAATATAATATATTATAATTTAATAGTTTCTTTGTTTTGTCATTAGGTTTTTCCCATAGGAGGGCGACAACTCCACATTAACTCTTGTCCACTAGGTGGCTTAAAATGGATGGCCTACAATTTCTCATAAATCTTTATGACGTCATTCATAATCTATGCAAATCTGGATGAAGTTGATTTCAAAAATGATAATAATAGTAATAAAAAGAAAAATAGTAAACTGACGTATTAATGTTAATAACGTCACACACCAAGAAAGACTGGTAAGGCTTTATGCTTTTAATAAAGCACAAAAACTAAAGTATCTTGGTTTCTGGATGGTTTTGTCCTACTTTCATATTTAGGGGCGTTCAAAAAATATCCTCAGGTAATATATCTTCTTTCCACCAAAGATATCAAAATAGCACAATAACAGGGCACACAAAAAAGTGCTCACATCCAGTACATAAACCAAACAATGAGTAGGGTGTATCCACTGTGGACATACTGTGGAAGAGTTGAATGGCAAGCGCTGTTCTGACATGAAAGACCAGCCTCTGTAATGTGATCACCAAGTGAATGAAGTGCAGCACCACAGGCCATACTGACAGCTGACAGAACACACAGCCAGCTGCACCTTTTTCTGCACTTTTATCTCCCTTTAATCTGCCCCTCTAATCAGATCCCTTGCAATTTTTACGTCTTTGTACTGGACACAGCCCTGAATGCACACTAAGCAGAGAGCCATGCAGGTGTTTTTTTTTTTTGGCTACCTTTGTTTCTGTGAACTCATGTGCTGTCAAACAGCATCTGCAAAGCAGGGTGTAAATCAAATAAGACATTAATCACTGTAAACTGTAAATGTAAACAATTTTATAGATTAGCGGTCCAACATGAGATGATGTAACTTTAAATCTAAATGACACAGAATCTAGGACAATATGATATCATTTTCTGCTGCTTCATAAATATCTTGTCAAAAGGGGAATTGAAGAAAAGTTGAAAGACTGGGTGGGTGGTCAAACTGTCTAGGCCCCTCCCAAAAATGGGCTGGTTTTGGGAGATAAAGTCTATAATATGACAGGATATGTCTATTTTCTCTTCAGCAGTCCTGAGGCAGGAAACCCAGAGGTTGCACCCAGTGAACGTCCCCCCTTTCCTTCTCCCTTAGCCTCTCTCTCTTAGACACATCCAGACTTACTGGTGACCCATACAGCTGGTGGGATGCTGACCTTTCTGAGGGGAGCTGTGCAGCCGGTGACTGTCAGCAGGGCAAGGGATATTGTCCAGAAACGCAATTCCAGCATCTACAGCAAACCACCCAAAAGCAAGATCGGACCTGGGGTGAGTGAAAAAAATTACAAAATCCTAAAAGGTCACAAAGATTCATGGGATCAGCCAACATTAGTTTAACTGGGTCAATGGAGATAATGGGATTGAGTTGGATGACTCTTTGTATTGAAGAACATTATCCTTGTGGTTAGACAAGAACAGAATATCAATGTCAAGCAAATCAAGCAAACCAACCAAACATCATTTTGGTTTAAATAGTGGTATAAATGTAGTAATATATATAAAAGTTTCAAAGGTTTGAGGTTAGTATGAATTCCATTTCTTGATTGAAAATGTAGCAAGGATGCATTACATTGAGCTACAGTATAAAGACATTAGTAATAAAAAAAAAGATTTCTATTTAAAATAAATGCTGTTATTTTGAACTTTCTTTTTATGAAAAATAAAATTGTGGTTTCTGCGTAAATATTAAGCAGCACAACCATTTTCAACATTGATAATAATGGGAAAATGTTTCTTGAGCTAATTATGATTTCTGAAGGATCATGTGACTTTAAATATAGAAATATATATATATACACACACGCACACAAAGTTTATTTATTAATACACACACAAACAAACAGAATTTATTTGCAAAAACAGATAACTCAGGTTTTTTTTTTTTTTTATAAAAATCATGTTTTATTATGTCATGGTTTTATTGTGTTAATTAGCTGGGTTTTTTAAAAGTGATTTTTTTGTCAAAATAACCCAACTGCAGTTTGACTGCGATTAATTGGAATGCACAAGTGAAATATTTTAAATGTAATTTTTTTTTAAAATATGTTACTGTTTCAAAGGAAACAGCAGTGCACATTTTCTAACATCAGCTGTTAAATTTCACCTGTGTTTCCGCAGCAAAGTTTCTTCATCATGTCTGTGTTTGCCTTTGCCCTCCTGGCTCCTGCCGGGTGGATTCTGCACCACATCCCAGAATATCGTCAGAGAGCTAAACCCCCACCATCTTGAAGAACGCACACCTTCGTCACGGTCAACTTACTGGGTGTCTTGTACCACTGACAGACCTGGCTGCCTCTAAAGCATTATTCACCTCCAGTAAAAAAAAATTAAGACCTTTAAAACACAAGCTAAGAATAATAATAAAGTGTATAATCAAATAATACA
Organism: Enteromius radiatus; assembly: GCA_032357445.1. Taxonomy (NCBI): domain Eukaryota; kingdom Metazoa; phylum Chordata; class Actinopteri; order Cypriniformes; family Cyprinidae; genus Enteromius; species Enteromius radiatus. Next base: position 9,073,168 of record JAUCMS010000045.1, read on the forward strand.
ATTATCCAATAATACACTCATCCAGTTAGGAGGGAGAAATTTGCCCCATTTGAATCTAACAACAACTGTAATTCCTTGGTGTTTAATGCCTTAGGACTGTGGCCCTTATTATGCACCACTGTATGCTTTCTCCTGTAATAAAGTCTCTTTTTACACCATCTGTTTTTGGCTGATAACTTTGTGTTTTTTCTGTGCTAATTGTTCTGGCCTTGGGGCACTGCTTAGAAATATACATAAAAATGAGGTTTTATGAGAAACAGCACTTCAATAATGTCTCAGAGGTTGGAGTAAGGACTGAATAGATGCAGCCAATTCATAGGTGAAAGTCATCAGAAGGCCAGTGGGTGAATTTTGCCACAACACCAGGGTTACCCTGGGAGTTTTCATGACCACAAAGTGTCAGGACCTCAGTTGAGCATTTCATCTGAAGCACAGTGTCTTTTTAGTATCCTATGCAGTGACTGTTTTGAGGAGCACTGGGACTGGGACAGATCACAGGGTGAGCACCCCCTGCTGGGCTAAACAACACCAGCGACTAGCCTTAGTTTATCCAGGAGTCTCTCATCCAGGTATCGATTCAGCTCTGCTTAGCTTCAGGAGAGTTGCAAGGTGATAGCTGCCGGCTAAATGGCAAGCTGCCACCCACACTGAGTATCTCAAAATTCTGTATAATTCAGGAAACTACACAGAACACTGATGTGCTTGATAATATCCAAAACATAAACATGATATGGTCAATGTTTGTCCAGTCCTCTTTGGAGCAAAGGAAACCCTATTATGTCATAGGCTTTCATGATGTTTTTCTTTGTTTTTTTTCTTTTCCCAAAATTATGCTGAGCTATTTGAAGTGGCAGGAAAATTATTAAAATAAAAATGTGTCTTTGTTAAAGGAATTTTTCACCCAAAAATTTAAACTCTGACATCATTTACTCACCCTTGAGTAGTTCCAAATCTGTATGAATTTCTTTGTTCTTCCGAACACTAAGGAAGATATTTTGAAGAACGTTTGTAACCAGGCTGTTTAGGGTCACCACTGACTTCCATAGTTCCCTACTATGGAAGTCAAAGGTGACCCAAAACAGCCTTTCATTTTTGGGTGAACTATTCCTTTAATAGTATGGACCTGAGCTGATATGAACAGTTGAATATTTTTTTCTAACATTAAAAAACAAAAAAAAAATGTTTAGCATATATGGGCTTGGAGATCTAGACATAAGACTCAATTAGTCTCTAAAATGAGTTGGGGACATTCAGATACATCCATTTTCCAAAGACTGCAGTGACCCTGGTCTCAAGCACTTTAGAATCCCCATTGCTTGTTTATTTTTCCAGAACAGCAGGAATGCTGAGACTCAGCCACACTGTGGTAACATGAATTTATTTCTGTTCTAACATTGTTTTAATAAGTTTCCTTAAATCGTCATGAAGGAAACAAGATGCATTCCTAGTCTTAAAAAATGTATAACAGAATAACCTGAACATCTGGTCCATTTTGCTGTTATATTATCATTTTTCAGTTTTAAAATCATTACCCTGTGACATATAACTGGACATAAACAAACTAAACTATAGTGATGCTTTTACATTTAAAATCATAATGACAGTAGAAATCTATTGTTACAATAGTATATATTTTCCTTTAATGTATCAAGGTACCTGCGCAGTATTACTGTTCAAGTTTAACACAAAATCAAACGCTAGCATTAAAATAGTACTCACATATGTCCATAGCCTTGCCTGATTCTACTTGGTTCCTCTCCTTCATGAGCGTTCAGCTCTGGAAAGTCTGATTCATTCAAGTGAATCATTTCCTAATAACAGGTCCTCTCTTCCACATGTAGCAATGGAAAGTCTTACTTGTTCTAGTGAATCGGTTTGCCCTAAATGGCCAGTTCATTCACATTGCTCTGAAAAGTCAGGTTAATTTAATGATTCATTTAAATGAATGGATTGACAAAATGATTCACCAATTCCAGTCCTAGATGTTTATGTTGTGGTATAAGTATAGACCTGTTCACGTTTGATACTGTAACACAAATTTTTGTTAAACGAGCAAAAATATACTTTTGATTAACATACATCAACTAAATTTTATAATTTTATTAATTTGATGTGCTTTTTGTTAGTATCTTGTAATGCATCTACTTGTCAAAGCAGCAGCTTGACTGTAATTGAACTACTTCAATTGTGATTAGCTTGTAGCCTTCTGCATGAATCTTAGTGATTCCCATGGGTCATATTTAATAGTGCGCCACTCATCCCAGTGTCTCCAGTTAGACCTTTTTTTTAAAATCCTGTATAATGAAACTCAAAACGACCCACAGTAAAATGGAATAAGCAGACCCCCCAAGTACTGTGAGACCTGCAGCTAATTGTTCCAGAGAAACAAAATGGTTATTTTGTTAGGCTCTGTTGATTATGGAAAGTCAAGCAGAGTTTTATTATCATTATCGAAAGCAGATTATCCATCGTTAACCCATTGTTTCCTGTTGCTATTAAGATATTCAAAATGTGACAAGTGATGCATATATATATATATATATATATATATATAATTAACTTTAATAGTATTTAATCATGTGCACCTGATCTGTATACTGAAAATAAAACAAGATTTATGCTCCTTCCTTTTCTGGCATGCTGCAGCTGATCTCTCAAAGATTAACATGTAAATAGCTGCAATACTGTCTCTAGAGCAAACATTGTTTCCTGATATTCCCACAACTCGGGACAGAATGTTCTTTCCCTCCTGATCACAGTTAAATAAGACTGTGCTGGTGTCTGCTCTGCTTCAGCGTATATGTTTAATAAAGAAGAATTATGATTGAAAAGTCTGGATTTATTTGATGTCTGATATCTGTGCATTCATGCATTACACTACATGAAATGAGTTCTCAAGCATATAAATGAACAGTGATTAGGTTTAAATGTTACCACAGTGCCTTAAGGCGAGGATGAGTAAGATAGAGGATACGTGACCGCAGTTGTGTGTTTGTGTGTGTGTGCGCGCAGTATACAGTATGTGCATGATAAATAAGTGAGCTCTGGGTGAATTGGTCTCTTGGGGTGTGTGTGTGTTTGTATCTGTTTGCTGTGAGGATGTACACACAGTTAAGGTGTCATAAGGCTCACCCTTTCCCACACTGTGGGAAATGTAAATTTAATAGAATTTTCATATACTGTATATATATATATATATATATATATATATATATGAAAATGTATATATATGTTTTTGTTTGCACTTATCAATGAAAACAACAACATTTTAAAATGATTTGAAATTACATAATTTAAAATAACAAGCTGACACAGTATTTATGAGCAGAAAAAGATTAGTTAATAATTTTGTCAGTGATCCCTCAAAAACTGGGTTGCATAATTTCAGATCAATGAGGTATATGATCAATCAGTTCTAAAAAGAACTACAAAACCTAAGCTAACTGAGAGAAAAGAGGTTCATGAAAAGATTTTATTAAATTTTTGGTAATAATATAGCTACCATAATGAGAAGTGTAACAAAGTGGGAAAAAAATAACCTGTTCCTATAACCTGTATATCTGTATACCTTATAACTTATTTATCTTATAACCTGTGAGAGCAAGGTCAGTATGCTTTAGTCCAATGTTATAACATAACTAGGAAAAAGAAAGATAATCTCTCCTGGGTCGAGATGACTGGATCACAACATGAAGGTTAAGTATACTGAAAACTCCAGCACACAGAAGCCAATTATATTAAGTGCACTGATTTAGTGCTCTCTTGTGGCGTAACACTGCTAGTGAATGGAACTACACACACACAAGATTTGATAGTAACAGCTACAGCTACATTTTTAACATGTACATTTAAAACATGTTAATATAAACATTAATATATAGATAGATTTATGTTTATATATTTTAAGAAACAAAATCAGAATTGGCTGATTTTATATCTTTTAAGATGACAGCAAAAATAAATAAATAAATAAATACAAACATTTAAAAGGGTACTAAAGTGGTCTTTTTCTTGTGAACTTAATGCTCACAAAGGCTAAAACTAGGAGCTAGGAAAAAAAACCTTTCTAAAAAAGCAGGAGTTAAATTTCTTTTCAATAATAGTTAAAAAGATCATTTGAAGAACGTTTTGAAGAATAGGTTGTTTTTATTATTATTATTTACATGTATTGAAAGGCAGCACATTTTTTACACACTCGAGTGTCGAGTAACAGCAGTAAAAAAAAATAAATAAAATAAAATAAAAATTAAGAAACATTCATGCTGCACACACAGCAAGACAAGCATAGCCCTAAATGAACTGCAGTCTGCATTTAGGGGCTTCCCCAAACAAGTCACTATCACATCCGAGTGGCAGACTATTAATAGCACAGAGGGCACAGACTAAATAGGATGTAACCCCATCCAACCCAGAACACAGCGCCATCAGACCGTAGTCTGAGTGTCCCGTCTTAATACAGCCTCTAAATTTAGCCAGATGAATAATGCATCAGAGCGTTTTTACTGTAGGCTTCTACTTTCAAAATAAAACCTAAAAATAGTCATCTAAAAGTTTCATAAATATAGACACAAATGTGACCAGTACGAAAATAAGTGAGGCCAAGTTTTATTTTTTTACTTCACAGTCTTTTCCTTTTGTGTTATTCTCATCTTGTCTTCTTCTGTGCATTACATACTTTCTTATAGTTCAGTGTCAGCAAGAAGATTTAGAAGGAGAGAAAAAAAAATCTTTGCTGAAACTACATTGCCATTATCACAGCTTCACAAAAGAGATAAATGCTATTATCAACACTGAACTCAGTGCTTGGTTTGTGATATGAAAAAGCTGACAAATCAAACCTATTCAAAGAGGCTCCAAAATTACAGAGTCATCTGTTCTTCATGTTGGAAATGTTAATCAGCCCTGGTGGTCAACATAAATTAGCATAATGACAGCAAAATGGGCAAAGTATGATATTTTAAGGGTGCACAGATGATCTTTAGCATTTGAAAGATGACTTGGTGTTTCAATGCCCCCAGCAGATGGAGCCTTTGTGTAAAAGACAGCAGTGCTATTTTTCTAACTTGTTCAAGGCTTAACCACAATGTCACTACAGGATGGTGTGTTATTTTTGGATCAACAGCTTTTGTTCAGCAATTACTTTCTGCTTAATGAGAACATCTGTTAAAGAGCAACTAATTTGCCTGAGCTGCATTTATGTTGTGACCCTGTGACTTGCAGAAAGACAACTATTGTCCTAAGAACGAACTCAGAAGAAAATGCTTAGATTGTGATTCTTAACAAAAAAAGCAAATGGCAACATTTAATATTCACAGATATCCAGACGAATGACTGTGAGTGGGAAACTGCATTTGTACAACTGCCGAATACACCAAATGTTAATATTAAGTCATTTAGACACAATATTATAATGTATTTTTGCTACACGAATGAAAGCAAAGTCCACACCAATGTTAACAAAAAAGATCAACATTATACACTCTCAGAAATAAAGGTACAAAAGCTCTCACTGGGGCGGTACCTTTTCAAAAGGTACACTTTTGTACCTATTAGGTTCAAATAAAACACTTTAAGTACAAATATGTACCTTTAAGGGACCAAAATGGACCCTTTAGGTACAAACATGTACCTTTTGAAAAGGTACAGCCCCAGTGACCAATAGTGACAGCTTTTGTACCTTTATTACTGAGAGTGTAGCTGTGAAATAGTGGCGTTTTGTCCATGAATTAATCCATTTTTGAAAGAATCAATGAATTATTCAACGATTCACTTGAATTATTTTTGGAAAGAATCAGTTGAGGAAATAATTCAAGGACTCACTCACAATGAGTCTCGTTTATAAATTAACCAGTGCACTATTTCAGGAGGTGACCATATAAAGCAGTGTCCAAAATGATTGGACAGACATTTTCAACTTCACTCATTCAGACCCATAAGTATGGTGGCCCAGTAACAAACGAAACCCCTAAAATGCAATGATACCGCCACAACACAAGGCAGGGCTAACAAGTTGTGGCTATTGTGCTGTGCTAATTTTGTTGTGTTGTGACTTGTTTTCATTGAATATGAATCATATGAATCAGTGAATGAATGATTGACCAACAGTCACTGTAACAATGCAACCCATATTAATAGCAACTGAAAAATGCCCACCATTAATGTCTGGAACGTGCAGACTGGTACAAACAGTAAAAGTCCCAGTGCTGTTAGACTGATATATTCAGCACTCACGGAACGCCACTTAACCAATGAGATTCGAAGACTGGAAGTAACAGTTGTGTAATGCTGTGTTGCTGATGGGCATACGTTCAAAAAGCATTCACATCATGTGTGCAATCACGTTTGCTACATTACATTTCAAGGCTCAGTTCAGTCAATGGCTCTGCCTGACTGGGGTGCTATAGACTGAATCAAAATGGCAAACGAGGAATGAAAACTCAGCTTAATTAGATCAAAGACAGCTGGGGATTTTATGCATTCACAATTTTTACTGTTTGGAAATGTCAGATTTCTGCATGCATAAGTAACTATGAAAAGGCTGAATAGGTGAAAGCCGGGTTATGGCTGCATTGTTGAATTAGAAGAAAGCCTGACAGAATCCACTTATCGTGTTGAAAACAGAAGATCATCCGATATTTCAGTCATATACTTATCTCAGTTGTAGCTTTCGGTTGTTAAACCGTAGACATTCTATAGGTGTATATTTCACGGTTTCATCCATTTCAAGACATTTGAACCCCCGTATATATATTTAAAGTCTATTATTTCAACCTCATTTCTGTGCAGCATCTGCTGGTGACTGCACTTGAGATGATCAGTGATTTAATGAGATGACTTGTGGTGAGTGAGAACAGAAAAAAGCATGACTAGGACAAAGTGCCCTTCATGTTAGAAGAGGAACTGCCTCATACCATTAGGATTTGGGACTGATTCAGTTAGACTGGATACAATCTGTGGTCAGATTACACATTACTGGAATATTCAATTAGCCCGTCAGCATTCATGTGTGGTTTACCAACATGTTCGCTTATTTGTAAAATCAATTAGCTTCGTAATCAAACTTTTTTCGAAGGATTCTAGGCTTAGCTGCGTCTCATTAACTCCAGCTCTGATTTGAAATATCTAGTGTTGTGCATTCATTTGTAACTGAGCGCCAGATTTAGTGCCGAAACATTAAGCCTCACTGTCCAAGATTTAACGTGTCCATGCTGTTCAAACATCTTATTTAATTGATTTTCTTTCACAAAGGATTTATTTTAAATACAGCTAACAAAACACATACTTATGGAGAGCCTGTTTTTTTGTCTAATGTCTAGATGTCATTTTGTAGGAGAACAATGTATACAATAGACGGCTTGTAGAACATTTAACCTTACACCATAGAAGCAAAGCTAATAACAAGTAGCCTATGTAAACCTCTGAGTTGGCAAGCACCACTTTAGACCACCAAATGATGGATGCATATAGGTCTGCAGTGGCATCTGCCAGACATCAGCACTGCTCTGGGTCATTGACTCTGAGTCATTGTTGATGTGTAGAATATTTGTTTTTAGAGTAGAATAAGGCATTAATATGTGATTATTAGCATTTATAAAATGCTACAATTAACATGCATGCTAATAAGCAACTAATAGGCATAATCAAAATGTTTTTATAATGTTAGAAAAAGATTTGCATTTGAAATGAATGCTGTTCTTTTGAAGCTCCTAATCATTTAATAATCCTGGAAAAAATGACCACGTTTCCCCAAAAAATCAGTATGTGACACTGAAGATTTGAATAATGGCAGTTTACAGAAAAAAAGAAAATATTGTGCATACAGTAATTTCCCTCAAAAAATCTAATAAATGCAGTCAGTGTGAACATAAGAGACTTCTTTCAAAAACATTTACTGTAAAACTGTATACTTGGAAAGATGCAGTGGACAGGAGTTAACGTTGAAAGTGGTGACCCCCCTCTGGAGGACACGGCATGATTCATGCCCCGTTATCCACAACCAACTGTGCCGCTGTGATGAGGTAAATCAGTCACATAATTTATCCTGCCAGATGCACCTGGCAGCAGAAACCCACTCACTGTCCGCTGTTCGCACCACAATCACGACTTCTCTCTGTCCTCCCCAGGCTTCCCGACTCCTCTCACAGCTGGGTTCTCAGAAACCATTACATTATAACTCTCGTAAAAGGTGTTTTGCTGACATTTAAAATAATTTCTCTCATCTAGTAAAGCGATCATTAATACTAACTCATAACTGTGCAGTGAAAGCAAGTCTTAGACCGAATGATGCAAGGCTAGAACATAGTTGCTTTTGTTAAACGTATGGCGTGAAGATGGCGAGGAAAAAAACGTACAGCTTCTTTGATCATGCTAAAGGCCTGTTCACATCAAAGACGTTAACTGATAAGAGTAACTATAAAGTTTTAAAGGGATAGTTCGCAAAAAAAAATGTACTCACCCACAAGTTATTCCAAACATGCATGAATGTCTTTCTCCTGTTGAGCACAAAAGTAGATTTTGAGGAATGTTGGTAAGCAAACAGTTGACTTCCATAGTATCAACTATGACAAATACAATCACTTTTATAATTCCGTAATCACTGATCCCTCACATTAAATGTTGTTATATGATCTGGTAGCAATCCATGATCCACTTGAGATGCTGCTCATCAGATCCTTATACAAGGGCCTTGGGCTGGTAACATAAATCCTGCCAGTCACAAGGGAAATAATAAAAGCTTTAAAAATAGAATGGTTGATCTGTAATACACACTCTATGCTGTCAATAATTTTATGGCTCATTCTGTAAATAACCATAAACAACACAATATTAATAATATACTGCAATCTGTCACCATATAATCAAACTTATGTTGTTCCAAACCTGTATCTTTGTTATGCAGAAGATATTTTAAAAAACGTTTCAGCTATTTTTGCCTAATTCATTAGAATCAATGGTTGGACAACACCCCAAACATTGACTTTCATGTATAAACAAAAATGTTTCACAGAAGAAGAAAAAACATGTAGGATGAAAACTTTCTAGTGTTTAGGGTGGTAACCAATATTGTGAAATGGGAATATCACTTAAGAACTGCCTCTGAATCAGTAAAACTTGCTGGAATTTCCTTTGAAACAATTATATGCCATGATCACTCCAGTCTAAACGATAATGTCTGACAGACAAAAGGTGAAACGAGGTACTATTGGCTTTCGAAGTTCAATCATTCAAACTGAAATAGAAGCTTAGTTCAGAGAGGGGCCCTCAGTCCCACAGCTGTGGATCTATGTCTATTACCATCACATTCATTTTGCTCTCTTTCATCATGCAGGCCAAGATGGAGCCTGGGCGTTAATAATGGCCAGGCTAACAATGCAACCATCGTTTCAAAGGCCCTTACCTGTAGATGATAAATGAAAGAAGTCATTAATCCATTCAAAGCAACACAAGGACACAGACTGATATCTCAGGCCCTGATTGATGTATCAAAAACATACTGCATGACGACACTAATACAAAAGATTGCACCACGTTGTTCATGTTAATTTTTTCTATTGATGTTGGCCGACTACTTTTCAGGAAAATAAACATCTCCTCTCTGCAGACTTGCGATACCATACACAGCATATCCATCTCTGGAAGGTCTTTGGACTAAAGCCCCGTTTGATCTTTAGCCATGGTCTGACATTTGATACTGTGACATTTCTCAAAGAAAAAATAGATTTGACCAAGGCTATTGTCACACTTGAGTCCTCTTTAAAAGAACCAAACTGAGAGCGCTTTAAAGGGATAGTTCACTCAAAAATGAAAGTTCTGTTATTATTTGCATACCCTAATGTTATATCTTCTCTTGTAAAAGACAAAATAATCAAACTGCAGCTGGGTTATTTTGACTAGGTTACAAAAAAACCCCCAGCCAACCAAAAAATGATAACATGATAACAAACACGATTTTTATTTGTATAGAAATGTTTATTTATTTGTTTTTTTCGCAAATAAACTTTTCACATGCTTTATAAGTACTACATAGCCACTATGCAGAATTGTTCAAATGATTTTGTTCATGTTGGACATCATTAACTTGCATGGATACAAAAAGCTGATGCTTTTTAAAATATCTTCAAGAAAGTTATACTGGTTTGGAATGACAGGAGGTTGAGCAAATGATGACAGAGTTTTATTTTAGGGTGAAGTATCTCTTTATATAAACATCACATTATTTTGGGAGAGCCATATTTAAATAAAGCAAAAAAAAAACATAAAGAAAAGAAAATATGTGTGTGTGTGTGTGTGTCTGTTACAGTGAGTTATTTTTGTACATTCTGACATATCAGCTAATTGTATTTTACTGACAACTCACCTCCCTCACTCCCCTATAATCTTTCCATTTGTTCTCTGGACTGACCTGTGCTGTTGAGCCAGGCAATGATGATACATCAGAATGGCAAGGACAAAGGTCAGGTCAGCAATTCCTCACACCAGACTCCATCATCCCTGGCATGCTACTCCAAACTATAAACAAGACAAAAACAACATCCCCAGATCATTTCAAATTTTTATTCAATTTTTAACAATTAATTTAAATTGTTAAATTGTTTTGTGACCAAGGGGTCAAGGTTTATTTGCATCACCTAGTTCCAAGTCGACAACCAGTCAATATGAACCAAAATGAACCATGTTTTCTGACACAATAGATTTCATGATATTATACTACATGTTGTACCAGACATAGTAAAAACCTATTGAACAATTACACCACAATATAAAAATCAAGGTACGATTTAAGATTAAGTCATGAGGTGTTAATGGTCCAGTCAAGCATTTCATTACTGTGTAAAAGTAATGACTCTGTAATTTGCATGTCAGTTCAACTCCGAACGCCTGCAGTTTATTTCTGTTCATGCTGCCGTAAGATCTAATTGATGGGAATATAGCAATTACAAGACCAGGAATTTACTATGTTTGGAAAATGCTTAAACTCTGTCGCCGGACATGATGCAACATCATCAGCGGTACATGCAAAAATGTATATGATGCAGTCCCTCTTAATGATAATGCTAATGCTAAAAGCTTCTGCAGATCACTTGTGTCTTGTTATCTGTAAAGTGCCATTAGCTATCTTTCGCAGTGGAGAGTGAAGCATCCTTCAGCAGTGGCACTTAAAGCTGTTCTCAGCTTAGATTTAAAAGTTACCTTGACAGTCAGAAGAGAGATGAACCGGCTCATGAAAAAAGATAAAAGACCATTAATTGCAGAGCAAATATTCAGTGGCTGTAAGCCTAATGAAAATATAGGCTACTACTCTCTCATAAGCTCTCTCAAATCATCCACAAAGGACAAAAAGTATTCCATATGACAAAAAGCCCCATAAATCAATATAGACACTGCACATGCTGCTAACAATGCTTTAAGTAATAAATAAAAAAATGACATTATAAATTGCTATATATAAGCAGTTATATAATATTATATCATATTTATAGTTTATTAGGAAATTTAAAAAAAAAAAGTCTTTAAAAAGGATCAGTTGGTACAGCTGAAGTGCTTAAGTAAAAATAATTCTGGCAAAGGTACATGTTTCACAGGAAAGCAAACAATTGTTATCTATTATATCACAGCACAGACTTTTCTGTAGACATGCTCTGTAGCGATTTACTTTAGGGATTGCATGAGCTTGCAGAGGCTTTTGGCAGCGCTACACCTATCCTGTCAGAAAGTGCAATGTGCTCCCTGGTAGCTGAGGGATACCTTGCTGGATTTGCTTCTCTGCTGCTGGCCACTCAGGCTCTTCCACTCAGATCGATTTACTGTTGAAGCACAGGCCTTAAATCACAGCGCCATGGCTGTGCTGACTCCACTTCACTTCACTCCTTGACCTGGGGAGGAAAAAACTCAGCAAGAAACGAACAGCTGTCACAACATCATCTATCACCAACGCTCCCTCCATCTCAGGACACGGTCTACCCATGCAACACCCCCCCCCAGGACTGGTGCAAGGTTGGGCACTGTGCTTCAGCTGCATTATATCCAAGTGCTCTCCACAGGCTTCGATAGAGCATTACATCATGGAGAGGCCATGCAAGCACAAAGCAATGTTTTGCAACATGTTATTAGAGCTGACATGGAGTTATGCAGTGGTGTGGAAGTCTTATCTGAAAGACAAGAGTAAGAGGTAGGCTGTTATTGTTTGATTAATCTAAAGGCCACAATCTTTTACACATATGGTTATTTATCCATATGCATGGATTTTACATCAAACATTGTGATGAAACAAATGACATGCTTTAATCCGAGTCATATCATTTGGACTTGCAGATCAAGTTGTGAAAACACCTCAGTGTTCCTAAAACTTGGCACTGAAATGACAATGTAGAACGGATACAAATAAATTAAAGTTTTACAGAATAATCAAAAATAAGCCAAAACATTATGGGTCGGTTTCCCGTACAGGAATTAGATTAAGCCAGGACTAGACCTTTGCTAATTTAGGACATTTAAGAGTTTTTAGAAAC
>JAUCMS010000045.1:9085717-9125837 GCA_032357445.1 Enteromius radiatus
CTTTGCAGTTTATACAGCTCTTAACATTTATTTTAATCTAGGACTAGTCTTAATCCCTGTACGGGAAACTGGCCCAAGGTGTTGCATTCTTAGCATTACCACAAGGGGGTATACTGAGAATTAGCATAATGCATTTATTTACAATCACTTTTCTTTTCAGGTCAAGATGGAGCAACAGTTAGAAGATATCTAACTCATCTTTAGATAATAAGTTAATGTTTTTTTAGCAACTTGCCTGAATAATTACATATTCAGTTTAAAGTATGCAAGATATAAAAGCTGTTGTCGACTTCACTTAAAATGAAAGAAGACTTGATTTTAGTAATTAATGCTAAGTCAACGACTAAATTATAACATGCTGTCTTTTCGTAGGTTTCTGAATGTTAGAATTGTGTATAATGAAAGAACAGCTTCATGTGGCTTATCATCTGTTTTCAAGCACACTTTTGAATTGCTTCATTTTTCATAGCATTTCTGCATGAGTGACCAATTCTATTTAGAAATTAAGATAATTGCATATGTACTTATGAATGACTGTAGCAAGATGGTCCTCATTTTAATTACTTTTCAGAAGACGGATGGAACATTATTTCTTAGAATTAAACGTAAACATTTTGCCACTGACAACAGCAAAGGATTTAACAATTATCACTTTCATTGTAAAAGTTCATTAGTTTTCTAGAACTTTGATAGTTTTGTGGCAAGCAAAATCTAGCTGTAATAAAATTTGTTCACAAATATTTGTCAAAAGAGATATAAAATAAGAAGGCAATGGCCTGTGAGTGACCAAAAGAAGACTACTTTAGTATTGCTACCTCGGCATCAATAAAATATGAATATAAGGGATTAAAATATTAAAATACTCTCTTGTGGTGCCTTTTGTCTTCATGCTGTGAAGCGCTCAAAAAAGGCTAAAGACTGAGTGGTTAAAGATGATGATTTTAGATTGTGTAATGCTAACATCTACTTTGAGTACACCTATAAAATTTCCAAAGTATTAAATCCCGGAGGTCTTTTTGATCTCTTTTATAGCAAGAGCATTGACATACTGTCTACTGAGAGCAATCAGGTGGTCTGCAAAACTACTTTATTGCCATGAAGCTGGCGCCAACTCGACAGAACTATAGGGTTGTTAAGGTGCAAAGTTTCCTCAATCCTTTGATTGAATACCTACTGCAGCCAGTTTGAGTCACAATTCAATTCCCTCTTCAGCATGAAAAAGCCCAGAATAGACTGGGGTTTCTTTAGGTGAGGAAGAATAAATAAAGAATTCAAGTCCGGGAGATAAGGAACACAAATCGAAAAGACGGAGAGGAAGGAAAAGAAGCAGCGTGAGCTCATCTTGATTGAACAGGAGCCTAATGGCCTAGACTCAATTGGATGAACAATCGGACAGATCTACCTTAATGTACACAGAGCCATCAATCTCTTTTTTAACTAGATTATAGCACCCTTTAGGGTTGGTCAGCAGGCAGGGGAGAGGACTGCTGCAGACCAAGCAGGACTTCCTGGCATCAAGCAGTAGGATCAGCTATTGTCTGAATACAGCCCTCCCTGTTCGGTGACCCCTCTTCCTATTTCTAATCTACTCTGCAGTACGCCATGTCTCAGCTAATGAAATGGCATTAACTTGGACTAGAGCCTATCACTAAAACCAAGCACTCACATTGATTCCATATTGACTAAATTTGTCCAGCACTCAGGGGAACGCATGTATGGTGCCTGCACTTCTAATAGCTTTGCACTGGTTTTCAGATCTTTTATGAAAAGTAAAACCAGGGACGTGGATTTTAATATGAATTATTGACTAAATAATATTTTAAATGTCCGTGATTACTTTCAGATTGTTAGATGAAGGTATGTTTAAACTGCACTAAATAAGAGTGGGGTTTACCAAGGGAATAAATCAAAATATCTGCCGGTTCATATTTAAGAGCCAATGAATGATCGCTGTAATTAAACAGAAGCAACACATTGGAGACATGGTGTCTGAGGTGCTGGCAGACTCTGACTCAGTTCATAAAACAAGACCTATAAATTAAGATTCAATTTATTCTGGGTGGAATTTATTGCTTTGGTGATTTAGTGGAGCAACCTCGTTTAGGATGATCACATCAGAGGGCTTCTCAGTCTAATTAAATCTGAAGAAGGAGGGGGTATTAGTGCAAAAGTGTAAGCTGTCACCACGCACTGCAGTTTGATAGAGGAAGAGGTGGGAGAAGGAATTAAACTTAAATCATATTTCAGATTGCAAAAAAGATCACGCTGATAACGTGACTATATATAACCAACATTCGTCATGCCTTACTGTTTCTATTTAAATCCTTAATAGGTATATGGATCTTAAGCAGGGTTGATGCCATATTACATTTTTTATGAATTAAAAAGCCTACAAAGGAGAGACACATTGTCTGTTCAATACTGTCCTATATAAAATACTTAACTTTTTTGTCTATAATGTACAACACGTCCATTAACTGGCATATAGTATAATAGTAATCGTAATAAAATATGTATAATATAATATAATAACATTGTTTATGCATACATATATATTATTGGCATCTAGGTACAAAATGAGCAAAAGTCTTGTTTAAAATCTGCATATAAAGTTAAACAAAAGTGTTGGAGTAGTATGTTGTGTTGTCTCCATGATCTAAAGCTTCAAACACAAAAACTTAAAATCTGCATATGTATATCATAAGCACATGTTTTACCACTAATGCACTACGTTTTGTAATGCAGTAATGAGAAAATACCCACAGTTTTGTTCTATCAACCAACAAGAAGCATTTAGCCTAACTGAACTAGAAGTGATTGGCACCTGCACTTCCCGTTTGAGATTTTACTGCACTTTGCTCTAGTACTTTAGCACTTTTTCTGCCAGTTACAATTGCTTTATTTTGGCATTCCATGTCCTATTTCAGAATTAGACTAACAACGCATTTGGATCATTTACTGAAGTCTCTTAATTAAAAATAATTTTCCCGCTGTTAATCAAATCCCATGTGGATGGTAATACATCCACAGAAAACGTCCTTTAATTTACCACGCAAGCTAAAATTAAAATTCTGCCACCTAAACAAAAGCCTTGGATGGCAAACTGCCCCCCTCCCCCTCGGCTTTCTCCCTCACTGCCTCATGTGCTCCGTGTCTGTCTACTCTGCAGAGTACATCCAACTCGCCCCGAATACATGCTTACTGTCTGACGCTGTGACCTAACCAAATGTAACCCTAAGGGTCCTCGTTAAATACATCCCTTTATCTCAATCCGGAAGCGATATAAAACGTGTGACTACGTCGCTAATGTAAATGGCTAGCACATTAATAATAGTGCGTTATCTTTGCGCGCGTCTCTCACTGGACGCTTTCACGTCAGGTGGTGCTGTACCAGTAATGAAGAGGTGAATCCCCAGTCTACAGTTTTGGGACCTACTTGAGCACCGGCGTTCGAGCCATTAACCGAGTCAGCGTGGGTTCTCCGTGGCGTTTTGAGTGCCAGTAACTAAACCGACATCTTATTATCATGCCTATCAAGAAATGAATCCTGATTCAGCGCTCGGCTCACACAGAATCGCGCGCGGAGAGAACTTTGCTTTGGAACTCTTGTGTGGTGGATACAGCACGCGCCACGGCAGCGCGCGGAGGATCAACAACTTTCCTCAGAGGCAGCGCTAGCGTCCTTCCTATGTCGCTTCAAACCCTTCCATGTCACCAATTATTATTGTTTTAATTGGACGAGAATGTTTCAGAAACCGTGTCTGCTCAAACTCGGGGAAAACATCGTTGGTAAGCCTTGAGAAGCGGATAATAAATGACTTTTATGCGCCTCAGACTCGCGTCCTCGCCAGGTGGACTGTGAAGAGACAGAAGAGGAATGTTTATCCGAAATTTATTGCCGCTCAGTTTGGGTTTTTTGCCGTTTTTGTTAAGCCACTGTTTTCTCTCACTGTTTCTTCCGTTATTTCAGGTAAGTTGGACTGAGCAGTTCCGTCGGTGTATAATAATTCGTTGTCAGTTTCAATAACTGAGCATCGCGAATGCGCACGTGCATAACGGTTACTATGTGATTCTCTACTGCGCTGAAATATATGAATATATCTAGTTATTTAGACATCTATTTTTATACCTTTACGCTGTCAGATACAACTGGCAACGTCATTTATATAATAGTTTTTTATCGGTATGTTTAGATTTAAATAACCGTTTTGGAAGATTTCACTCTAATACACTTAAAGTGAAATATCCATGCATATCTGTGTAATATTTTGACCTTACAATACACATCTAGTACTACCGCAATAGTAGTATTTACTACTAGTCTAGTGCACTGGCGCTAAATTTTATTTAAAGAGCATCCCCCCCTCTTGGTTCCAGCACCAGTTAAAGTCATAGATCTTGAACAGTATTCAGTTCTGGAGACTTGGCTTTTTGTCCTTTACTACTGTCCCCCGTGGCAACAGTGCTCACAAGACTAGGAGAAGTATTTCCTGGATGGCCTATTAGGGGGTGGCAGTGTCAGGGTTCACCCCTCGTTACTCCCACTCTTCTGGGGGTCCGAGGCTTTGCGGTGTGGGTGGGTGCTCTCTTTCAGAGACCTCAGCCTCCACACACCCTTCAGTCTCCACTTTAGTGGGAGGGAGCTCCCATTCGCCAGCATGTGGAGAGAAAATACGAGAGAGTGCTCGTATTATGATGTTCTCTTCATTGTAAATTCTAAGGGCTGTTGCGAAAAAATCTAATTTTACTATTGCAGTTTTTGCTGTGCTATGCATGGCATGATGATGAAAGTAAAAAAAAAATAAATCTAAGTTGTGCTCTGTTCTTCTCCCTAGTTTGCGAGAGGGGAGCTCCAGAAATCATGCTCCCGAACCACAGTGGCACCACTGGAAGGGAGCTGCCAGTTGCCATGCCAGTGTAGGCCCTACCCACCGTTACCCCCTCCACCCCCTCCTCCACCACCCCCAAGGCTTCTGGCTCCAACTGGTGAGTAGTGCTACCCTCTAATGTCTCTGCAGGCTTACTTCATAGTTTTCAGTCACATGACTGGAACAGCAACTCGGAGGATGAAATCTATAGAACTGCAGCTCAGGCCTGTCAATTTTCCATATGTTTCAAGGCACAAATATTTAGACCACGCTCAAAAGAAGAAAAACACAGGTATATGAACAAACTTTAAGTTTTAGGCACTTTATATCCATATACATTACTTAATATATATATATATATATATATATTTCAATCACTAACACACTCAGGACATTCTAAAACACTTAACATGGCTTAAAAGAGAATCAAAATTCTCACAATACTCACCCTTATGTCATTCAAAACCTGTATGACTAATTTTCTTCTGTTGAAAGAATGTTTGCATTGAAACAATTTCGGTTCTGACTGATTTGGCCATTGTATTAACAGGAAGCTGCTTGGTTTGACACTGTGTGAGATGTGGTCTGTGCATCACTATGTTATAGAGAGTGGATCTTTTTTTTTTTTTTTTTATATTTATTTTTGGGCATTTTGTAGCCTTTATTACGATAGGACAGATCAATATTGACAAGAAGTGAAGTGGGAGAGAGAGACGGGGGGCGGGATCAGGAAAGGTCCTCTAGTCGGGATTGAACAGTGGACGCCCAAGTGCAACGGCACTGTATGTAATGCTGAACATGAAACTTTGTGTGTTTGTTCATATTCTGGGTCCTTCATCATCAATAACATATATGCTGCTATTTAATATCACTGTACTTTAGCACTTAGTACAAAACTGCCTGGTAGTGGCAGAAAGAAAGTCTTGTTTTGCCTCCAGGTGGGCATTCCCATAAGGCTGTGACGTCACGTGAAAACTATGAATAGCAGTTGGTTCATAACACTGGCAAATGTTGACCTCTGCAAATGTTTTAAATCGATCACAGTTTGAAAGCTCAAGAACATTTCTCTGCATCACCTCAGAAAGCTGTTCATCTACCTTTTTGTACGTCAAACATAAATCTTGCAATCTAGGATTTCCTCTAACAAGTGTGATTTTTATCTCAGTATCATGTTGTCAGAGTCTGCAGTGAGTTCAATCCACCAAAATGAATGAATTGGCTGTGGCTGCACGCTTTGCCAGAAAAACAGGCGAGTTCATTTAATCTGATTTTGTCGCTGTCGTTTTGAAGGTATCTTATGAGCAGTTTAATAGATTGCCCTTCTCGCTGAAACAATTTTCATTTCCTGACACCTTCTGTTTTGAGAAATGGACATGGCCGGAAACTATGTTGCTGTTCGCAATTGACACAAAGCTCAATCCCCTTCATTACAGGAGGTGGAAATTTTAGATTTGTCATCAGGGGTCCCTGTCAGGCTTGAGGAAAGCCAGATCAATGAGGCCTCAGCATTGAAAGGGTTGTGAAATCAATCTGCCTTTGGAGTTTTAGCCTTCTGCTTTAAGCCGAGTAATGTACTCTCACAACAACAGCAAGCTCTTGGGGAAAAACAATTATAAGAATTTATGATGAATAAGTATGTGCCTTGCATTAATACCTGCCACGTACATACAGTACATGCTTGCTACATCTTTAGATATGAAACAAACAAAATCAATACTTTGCATGAACAACCTGACAGGCTTTAATATTATGTTTTCCTACTGTGACATGAAATGTTTTGAAGGCGAAATGCAACATAGCTATTAACAACCGCATGTGCACTGAGGATTTAACTGTAAAAGGCGTTTTTTGATAAGTAACCAATTGAAGGCTTGTGACAGGCTTTGCCTTTAGGGGCGAAATGGCTTTAACATTAGCTTATTAAAATTATTCATGAGGAAGTTGCGTTTTAATGAGGACTCCCACACCTGTCGTTATTGAAGCAGCGATAAAAGGTTTAAACTGAGGAATGTATTAGTTGCGGATTCAAAGGGCCCGACTGCAAAAAGAAGCGCTACCACCCTAAACCTAATGGTAGGATTAAAAAGCAAGTTTGACTTTGGCTGAATATCAGGGGAATCCTGCTGGATAAACAGATTTGTAAAGTAGTAATTGACATTTCAACTTAAAAAAAGAACAGATTCATACCAATAGAGCAATATGATATATATTTTTTAAGCAGCTCATTAATACACATCCTCTTATCCATCTCGTCCAGGCAAATTATTGTCCACAATGGATAATGTCACGCTGTTTTGCTTTCTGTTGTATGGTCTTCATTATAATCCACATTGGAGCAGACACATTGTACTGATTGAACCCAGAATATTACAGAAGTGTACACATTTTATCTTGAGATTAGTCTGAATCTATTTTTAGCAGATCTGCTGAGGATGTAGATGAGGGGAAGTAGATTAGATGGAATTGCTCCTGGGCTCTTGGAAAAGAACACAGTCTTTTAAGCCCAAAAAAGGGCATGCGTGGCAGTCACAGGGACATGGCTAACTCTGCTAACCTCACGGAGGTGTTCAGAGGCACTAGGATTGCCATTGTGACAAATTCTAGTAACCTAAAAGCACTGAGAGCCCATCTTCGCAGGGTTTTCCCTTAAGGTGTGATGAATTTTGATATTATTTTTATGGTGCTAACCTATGTGTCAATCAAAATGATGTTTGCAGTGGCAGTAGTGGTCACAAGAAGAAAAGTGGAATTTCTTCTATTTTTATATTATCTGTGTCTCAATATAACACACACTTAAAGATAATTATGTATAGCATTTTAAATTTAATGAGAAAAAAAAAGAGCCATTTAGTGGTTAGCAATCTTCTTTTTGCTTAATTTTTTTGTATCTTTAAATCAAATATCTATTATATATCTTCAGATTTAAGTTTTTTGACATTTTTTTTTTAAATCACTAATAAAGCTACTCTACCCATAAACAATAACATATACTTCACTGACCTAGCTGTATTGTGGAACGAGATATTATTCCTTAATCTAGGCAGAAAGTTGCTGCCTAAAAACAACAGGATAACACAGAGAGCTTTGAAATGGCAAGTACTTCTCTCCTCTTGTCAGGCGTTCTCCCTCCGGGCCTGTCGGCTTGACTCCCCCTCCTGACAATCAAAGTAAAGGAGAGAAAAAGCAAAGCAAATGTCTCCTTGTCCAGAGGGCTGTTTTGTCGTGCAAGTGTATCTGCCTGTTTATGCTAATTCAAAGCTTGTCAACATTAATTAAGCGTTTCAGCATCTTAGGAAGTAATTAAATGTAGCCAAATCAAAAACACATTGTGACACAAAACACAAATAAAGTGAAACAAATTAGCCTTTCCACATCACCATGATGTAAAACCACGGCAGGTGAAGGCAGATTTCTGAGATAACCAGGCAATGTTTTTGCTTGTACACTGTGACCAATTGCAGAAAATGTTCCCTCTTATCACACTTCTGAATTATTCAAATGTGTACAAGTAGGATAGCTTGCTATAGGGAAAATTGCTGTGTCAGAAGTGTAAAATTGTCCTTACAGTGAGAAGGCAATCAGCGGTTTCTATGAAGTGCTACATTATATAACAATGTATGAAAATAGATGACTGAGGATCAAACAGTTAAAGATTGTTATACTTCTATGATAATGCCAACATGGTCACTAACAATGAACTATAATAGTGTCTTGTTTTGTTTAACTTTACAGTGTATCAGGTGAGGTGTGTTTAAACACCATTACCAACCTTTGGCTCCTTTTTCAGAGAATAACCTTATGTTTTGACAAATATGCTTCAGAATAAAGCCACTTGCTTTGTACATTTTATGTTTCCAAGTGTGGATTACAGAAGCTGGTGAACCTGGCTCATTTTACACTTGGTTTTCATTTTTAGATATCAGATTTTATTCTATTGTTGTTCAAATATGTAACACTGGAGGAAATTTAAAGCTAGCTTCTCTCAAACTCAGAGAAGCTAGCTTTGAAGATCTTGTCCACTGTATGATGACTGGACCATAGCACAGAAGGATGAGGGGTGTAACACCCACTGACATTTTCGCTGACTGTGAAATTGAGAAATTCACCTGGCATAAAGTAGAGAATCTGATGAATCAGGAGCCATTCACCTCTACTCACACACTTGTGCATTCACCTTCCCCTCTGTCCAATGTGTTTTCGAGCCTATCTGCTAATGTTGCATGGATTGATTCCCCATGATCCAGTTTGTCTTATTTGAGAGGACATTGGTAATCAAGGAGCATTAGCAGATTGACAGTCACTGGCGGAAAGCCATGCAGTTGCTCTGTGCACACAACGGTACTCTAAGCTGCAAATAAGTTCAAGACCCTCAAATAGTCTCAGATCGGAAGGGAGGCCCGAAAGCTTTTTTATGCACTGCTGATTAATACTTTCCAGTTTAGGTTAATTACAGACTAGAGAGGCAGATCATGATTCTCATGATGCAGCACTTTGCATTTGGTTTTTTTATTTGTAGTGTTCCTTTTTATTTATTAGAAAATGTTAAATAAATCATTACTAGGCATTCTGCACCTTTTAGTTGTTGTTTTTTTGCCAACTAACTCTAAAGTACACTTTACGATGAAGGTGTGGACTCTGCTTTGCTGCCTTGCTTATAATCAAGATTTAATGTTGTGTACTTTGCACATTGTGTCATGTCTTGTTTTTCTGAGTTGTTTTGCCACCTGTGTATATAGGCCTACTTCAGGAATACCGTATATTTGAAGATTGATTGTGTTTCTGGTCTGGCATACTTTACATACTCATATAACCAAACTTTTTGGTTATTATAATAGTTTATATGAAGTGTTCTAAAGTTTGTAATTATAAATCAAAATGGCATAACTTGATCTTTTTGAAACTTTACTTATATCATGATGTATAGCTAATATTTCTAATCATTTAGTCTGGTTAAACTACGCCCCTCTCTTATGATCAGTTGCGAGCTTGTATTCTGATCTGTCCTAATTTTTGAGTGCAATGGTCAAAATCTAATCAACAACCAAACCAAGACCCTGCCGATTTGATTTCCTAATATCTAAAGCTACTTACTTTTCATTGCAACCTTAAATTGTAAAAAAGTATATCAGTGATTAAAGTACTAATTGAATGGTATTTGTTTTCTTAATCACATTAAAATGCATTAAATTTGCACAAAATGTCTGATTCAGGTGATTTCTCTGTAGCTACTATAAATCAGAACGTTATATTGTTTTTGTCACGATCACCAGCTGGAGTGCCCATGAACTCCAGTAGAGGGCTCTCCACCCGGACTCCTTTATGTGTGTGTTGGCTCTGTCTGTTTCCCTGTCATATTTAGGTCTTTTATTGTGAAATGCATCTCCCATTGTGTCTGTGTTCCCATGTCATGTTCTAAGAACTCTTATTATGTCTTATTATTATTAGTGTGTTCCCCACTGTTTTAGTACTCCCCTTGTTCTGTTTGTCTCCGTAGAAATTGATCAGCTGTTTCAAAGCACTAGTGTGTCAAAAACTCGAAACTTGTGTCGACACTTGGTGTCGATCTACCCATCCCCATCGCTGCCTGGTTTCTGCTGTTTTGCCCCTTTGGATACTGTTTGCTCCTCGACTGACCCACGCTATCCCTCAGGATTATTCTTGTGTTTTGCCTCCACCATTCCTGTTTGTTGATGTCTGACTCTGCCTGTACGACCATGTTTTCCAATAAAGCTTTGCAATTGGATCCACGCACCCCAGTCCCCTTCGTTACAAAATACTCAACAACAGAAGGATCCAGCAGCTTTTCATGTGGACACTGGTCAGGTATGGACACCAGTAGAATCTTATTCGCCCTCAAGCAGGGTACACGAACGCTGGAGAATCATATCCAAGAATTTTTAGTCATTGCTAACTATTCAGCTTCTCCAGAAATTATTCTTATAGAGAATTTTTCGATGGCATAAATCAACCATTAAAGTCTCAGTTTAGAAGAGAGGGGCATCCTTAGCTCAATTTTAGGACTTTGCTTTGATGTGTGTTGGCTCTGCATTCACGGTTGGTGTTGCAGAAAGAGAAGAACGCAACACTAGCGCTGTGGCCGAGCTCAATTGCAAAATGGTAGAGTCAAGTTAATGCTAATCCTCACCCGTCAGGTCAAGTCAGCCACATCACATCTCCGCTGACCAACCAGAACCACTGCACAAGATGGCTGCCGATCCTGAGCCACTGCACAAGATGGCCACCAACCTCGAGCCATTGCTCAAAAAGGCTGTCACACTAGAGCCTCCAGCTATTACGGATTTTAAGCCAGTCTCCAGCCACCACGTATGCCACTCCACGGTTGCCATCTTGAGCATGTGGGCTGCACACTGTCCACAAGTCTGTTCTAGAATCATCTGCCAGTGCTCCCAGAACCACTGGAGGTGCCAGTCATTGATCTCTCAGAGGTTGGCTGAACAATCTCCAGAGATGTTGGCTTATGCCACAGATCCTCCAGAGGTCCCACTGGTGGCTGCACTAACCCCCAAGGTGTTGACGGGTGCCATAAATTTCCTGGAGGTTCCGCCAGTGGCTGCACAACCCCCGGAAATGTCGGCTCATCCTGTAGATACTCCGGAGGTTCTGCTGGTGGTTTGCACCATTGAGCCCTCACTTTGTCCTGCCACGTCTATGGAAGCTGTCTCTGAGTCCACGGAGGCCGTTGAACTCTCAGCTTGCCCTGCCACAGCCAGAAGGGCTGCCATGGAACTCTCAACCTGCCCTGGCACGGCCAGAAGGGCTGCCATGGAACTCTCAACCTGCCCTGCCACGGCCAGAAGGGCTGCCATGGAACTCTCAACCTACCCTGGCACGGCCAGAAAGGCTGCCATGGAACTCTCAACCTGCCCTGCCACGGCCTCACCCTGGCTCCTAGACATTCCCCTGTTCCCAATTAGTGTCTGGAATCTGCTCCTTAGTAGGAGAGCTATGTCATGATCACCAGCTGGAGTGCCCATGAACTCCAGTAGAGGGCTCCGTTATGTGTGTGTTAGCTGTCAAATTTAGGTCTTTTATTGTGAAATGCATCTCCCATTTTGTTTGTGTTCCCATGTTGTGTTATTATGAAGTGTGTTCCCCACTGTTTTAGGGCTCCCCTTGTTCTGCCTCTGCCCACTTGTTTTTCTCCATAGCAATTGATCAGCTCTGCCTCCTTGTCTCCACTTGTCTCCAGTTTGTGTTTGTAAATCTAACCGCTGAGTATTTAGTGTTTGTCCTCCTTGCAAAGCATTTCCTAGTTAGTCTTGTCTTGTTGTTTCCTTGAGTTTTTCCCTGTGTTTTGATCACTGCCTGGTTTCTGGTTTCTGCTCTGTTTTGCCCCTTTGGATACTGTTTGCTCCTCGACTGACCCACGCTATCCCTCAGGATTATTCTTGTGTTTTGCCTCCACCATTCCTGTTTGCTGATGTCTGACTCTGCCTGTACCACCATGGCAATTGGAGCTAAAGCTTTGCAATTGGATCCACGCACCCCAGTCCCCTTCGTTACAGAATACTCAACCACAAAAGGATCCAGCAGCTTTTCAGCAGCCCAGTCCCCTTCATTACAGTTTTAATATGGGCGTTACATTAATTTAATGTTTGTATATAATTAAGTGAAGGAATTAATTTAGGCGAGAATCGAGACCTACTACTATAGTGGCCTTTCTGAACAGTTTCCAGGATCGGCTCTCCTTATTGATTTAATTAGCTTTTTATGTTGGATGGGATGCCAGCAGGCAGTCGAACAACCAACTGTTATTTCACTCAGAAACTTGGCAAAAGGTCTAAATTCATTATGAAAGTGCACCAGGCTGCACAACGAGAAAATTAGCTTACGGTATTCACCAAAGGTCAAAATAAATGAGGAGAAGTGTTATGAAAAATATCCACAGACATTCCTATCTAAGCAGGGTTAGAGTTCAGTGCTGTAGCATGAGCTGCCTGGAACATTTAGCAAGTAAATATTTAATTTAATTCAACAATTGACAGTCAATGACTATCCTTAAATCCTGAGTAAAAAAAAAATATATAAAAAACCCATTTTTCAAATCAAATAAATTGTTGATAAAATCATTGTGATTATGTGCCTGTGTAGATGCATGAACAGGAGACGCTGCTGAAGTCACATAATATTTTTCTCTAGCTCACACTCTTCCTCTTGAGCATCCAGTCCAATGCCACTGGCAAATGTCAGGAGTTGTGGTGGAATGTCAGGAGTCACGGTCTGGCTCCATCACATCCCCTCAACCGAGTGGACAGGAGGTGCTCTCAGGTCTGGCCCTGCACAAGGCTCCTAGCTTTAATTAAAGAGGGCTTTAGGATGTGTGCCAGAGACTTTGGAGAGTCGCCTTCATCGATCACCCTCACCGTCTCATCTAGCTTTCCACACCCCCACAGCTTTTGAATCATCTTTGTACTCACTTTTTATTTTTTTTTTATTTCAGAACTCCTCGTCATTGGATGATGGAGTGATGTTTTTCCTGTTTGAGTATGACTAACTAGGTAGGATGGGGGAAGCAGCAGTTGCCTGCAGGCTCTGCACTGACCTTTGCTTGGATGCACTTTGTCATGAGTGTGGATGAGCCACCCACAGGGATGGAGGCCCACGATTGCTCCCTCCCTCTGCCTACAGACTTTTCCCGTTGTAGAAGGAGAACAGAGGCCCTCTCTACCTGCGCTTGCGATCAAATGCAAGAGGTCTGTGGCTCAGGTGACAAAAGATATAAAGTGGGGACTTTCAGTTAAATCCTATGTGATCCAGGTCTGTAGAATGAAGGTCTCACTCTCAATATGCATAACGGTATCTAAATATCTATGAAATCAAAGCCAGTGGCAGCCACTTCTCGCTTGTGTAATACAGTATCTGGTAACATTCAAGTATGAAAAAATCAGCAGATGGTACTGCAACCGAGGAGAGAGTGAGAGTGAATAAAAAAATTATGAGCCCCTACTCTAACTGAGCGGTAAGAATTAGTCTGGAGTTGAAAATTCTCGTAAATTACTTAAAAGTCCCTGACTTTGCTCTTTCTGTGGCAGCCTACCAAAAAATGTGCAGAGCTTGACTCAAATGGAGTTATTGTTTGTTTTTATATCTGGCAGCCTGTCAGTCATCTTATTTTAAAATCAGTTTTGCCCAGGCAATCCAGAGCCATGTAACTCCATTAAACAGGAGAGCAGGTACAAAAATAGCCTAATCTAATAGGCCTGGTTCACTCTGCCTTCATGAGACCGAACCTCTGATATCTGTCTGCCTCTCCTTTATCATAGACTGGAGACAATGCTGCTCACAGTGTACATGTTACAGGTACTCGCACAAAACGTTTACATTCGTGCTTTTAATGCTAGATATTATAAGCCTTTTCTGGTGAAACTTAATGAGATCATGCACATTGTTTCCAGTGTTTTTAATTATAAGTGTAATTTTAGTTTAGCCATTAAAACATGGACTGACTTAATTTTGTAGCACAAGGGATGCATTTGCAAGCATCTTCTAAAAGAAGTTACATTTACTTGTGTACTTTTTTTTAAGGTACTTTTATAAAATGCTTTTAGAGTATATTTAAAAGTGGGCATTTTAACTCAAGTAATTTTTTTGTGAAAAAATTGTTCATGAAGTAGTTTAAATGCTCTGCGCAGTGGCACATGACCTGTTCTGAGGAATGCCTTTGCCTAATATTAGACAAAATTAATATTCATGCTTACAGAAATATACATTTGTTTACATTTTGCATAACAGACAGAAGATCTGTAAAATTTGCATTTTTTTCATTGTTCAGTCATGTGAGGAGTTTTCAATCTTTGTACCAGAGGTTATATAGGCATACATATAGCCTATAATACATAATGTAGCCTATTTTAAAATCTAATTTAATTAATTGATGCAAAACAGAATTTCCATCATCTTTTACTCAGGTTTTCAGAGGTGTAACATCCTTCAGAAATCATTGGAAACAGTTTTGCTGCCTAATATTTTTTTGGACATTTTCTGTGTCATTTTGTTAAGGATTTTTTTTTATGAATAGAATGCTAAAAAGACCAGCATTGATAGTAAATCAACATATTGGAAGGATTTCTGAATTATGTGACACTGAAGAATGAGGTAAAGGCTGCTGAAAATTCAAATTTGCATCACTGAAATAAATTACATTTAAAAGACATTAAAAAAATCTTTGGAACAGTTGTGTGTGTAAGTGCTGCAAAATTAGTACATTTTCCACTTAAGTTATTCTGCATGCTTCAGATGGGGTTTTCTTCTTTCTACAGGTTATTTGAAGGGGTTTTCCATTGTTTTCATTGTAGTTTTAGTTTTTAATTTTAATAATTTTAAGTTTAATACCATTCATATGTTTTGTCTTCTTTTTTACTTAAAATAAACTAATCCAATGTATAATTGACATTTTGATGCTTAATACAATAGAAAAGCAATAGAGGTTTTTCAGTTAGTGTCTTCAGCTTATGTTCATGTAAAAATATGGCACGCAGTTGCTTCAAATAATGGTATAAACATCATTAAGTGTCCATTGTGAACACTTAACTGAAATGAATAATCGCAATTACATTTTCAAGGTAATTTTTGTCGTAGTGGTGCAGCCCTACTGTGTGTGTGTGTGTAATATGTGTGTAAAACTAGAAACTAACTACTTGTTTTTTTTAGCCGATCATTTTTTTACTCTAGTAACTAACCAGACTATTACTTTTACTTGGGTAAATGTTTCTATATGTACTTTTACTATTACTAGAGTACAGTTTTTGGGTACTCTACCCACATCTATCTGCAAAACGTGGGAGCAGGTATGTGGAAGAATATTTCTGTAATGGTTCAGTTGACTTTCATGGTATGAACAAAAATGTACAGAGACATGTTTCTTTTATATCAACGTGTGGATGAGTAAAAAAAAGTTCCAAACACCTCCTGGTGGATCACAATGTCCCTTTTCCCATTGTGTGTTCCATACATTCCCTACAGATGCACAAGGGTCCAATTACTGAGTTTGCTTAAGCTACTGTAGGTGTACTTTGCCACTGGAGGTCATCTCTTTGGGGCAGCATCACTTCTTGGTAAACACATAGCGTGTGTTGGGCCATCTGAGAGTAAGGAGTCTTCTGAGGACAGACCTTTCTTCCAGGCAGACGTACACTCATTATCAAATATTAGTAATTTTGCTCTTTGCTGTAAGTTATCAGACAAAGAGCATGTGCAGAACACACACAGAAGCAGGCAAATCTTTTATGAAGAAACTAAATTAATGGAAAACGTACTTGCTGTATGGTGTCCTAATGCAAGTGTTAAAGATGTTTAATCAACCAGTACATGTCCTATTGTAGATGTTTTTACAAGAAGTCGACTTTGACATTTAAATAAGGTCACTGAGGTCATCTTCTGTTTACTTGCCCTGAAGCTTTCTGCCTTCTCTAACGATGTATTTTGATTTCCGGGTGTGTTGTAGTTCAAGAATCTGACTTGGTAATCAATAAAAGAGTTACTTTCTGCTCTGAATTATTACTGGAGTTATGTGTTCGCATTTCTTGCATCCGTTCTAAATTGTGAGGGTCGGGTGCATCGATCTGGATGATAAACAGCAAGAGAGAAGGCCATATGAAGTTGCTGATGCATTGGTCTCGACCCAAGGGACAATTATTCAGTGATTTATACTCTGAAGCGCCTGGCTAATACTTCACTCCATTTAGTTAATGGGAAGATTGTGAGAATAATGAGAAATAACAGAGAGTGATGTTTGTAGTATTTCTTCTGTGTAACAGTGTCACAGTGTACAACTGCTTTTCCACTGAAGTAATGCTGATTCTTGTGCTGGAGCCAGCTCAATGGTGAACCTTTTTCAAAACTGACTATAACTTCCTTAACATTTACCATATTAAGTTTAATGTTTGATTAAGCTTATATATGATTAACATCTGATTGCGATGCAATGGGTAAGAATATATGAGTGTAATGAATTCACAGATATACCATTATAATAATATAATAAACCATTAAATCTATACTTTTCATCAGGGACCCAAATCACAGTAATCAGTAACATCACAGTAAAAACAGTAATCAAAGGTGAGAGCAAAGACTTGTATTGTTACAGAAACATTCTATTTCAAATAGAATAGGGTTTCACACAAGATTTCATGTACTTAGGAACAGCTTGTGAATATAACATGCATTCTAGTTTTATTTGTGTAATTACTTAAACTGAGCTGTTTTTGGTCTCCTGGTCTTTGATATAATTGGTTCTAGACTGTTTAAGACCAAAGCTTTAGTGACTTTTTGGAGGAGATGTGTGGAATGATTCCAGAATGATCTCCGGCACCAGCTTCCCCATTTCAATCACTATCATACAGACAGTATTTGAGCTTCTACTGTAAAATTTGAGACTTCAGAACAGAAAGATCTGAATCTGAGGCTCAATTCTGAAAGGGTTTTAGAAAGAAAAGCAAACAGAAGGAGAGAGTCAGTGAGGTATGTGATAGAAAGTGAGAATGGAGGAAGGGAGAGTGAGAGAGAAGAGGCAGTAGCCCTGTGTGCTCATGAGGGCAATGAACTTGTTAATTAGCCTTCTCCTGTGCGTTTTTATAAGTACCATTAAAACTGCTCACTAAAGCAGGGTACCACTATCAGTTCCCAACCAGAGAAAACTCATCCAAACTTTAAAGTGGTGGGAAAGGTAGAGCAGCCTGAAGCACTAATATGTTTCTGGATGAGATGGCTGTGTAATGGTCCAAATAAAGCGCCTCTCGGATATGGAATGATAAATGGAGTAGAGCAGAATGCTGCATCCCTGTGATTGGGCAATCAGACTGTATTGGTGTAACAGACCAGTATGAGAGTGATAATGGTAAAAGTACTGTTTGCTTCATTAGGAACAAGTGGGATGGTCTTTTCTAACTGTCAAACATGCTTTGCGAATTTGCATCTTTAAATTTAGTTTTGCTACAGCTATCGAAGCTCCAATTTTATAATCATCAAAACAAATCAATCAATCAAAAACTGTGATTCAGGAATGTTGTATCTATGTATCCATGTACACAGGTGTCTTTGGCCAGCTTACTGTTTTGTGTTGATTTTTGCCATGAGCATTGTAATTTTTTTAGATGGCATGTAAAATGTAAAATAAAAGGAGAACTCTGCATTCTGTTGCTTTTTGTCCAGCTGTTTCAGGGCTTCCTTAAGACCAGTTGATGCAATTTTGCTCATCCCTATCCTGTCCTCTTTGTTCATTTATTGTTCTGTGCTCTGCAGGCTTTTTGACACTTTTTTCTCTTTCAGTGGCTCCCTCCACTGTATCCCCCATAACGCCATGGAGGAGAGAGATGGAGATCTTAGTACTGGGGACAGTAAGCTGTGCATCTGTGGTCTTCCTTCTCTTGACTGCCATCATTTGCTACAAGGCCATCAAGAGGTAATCTCAAAAGTTTAAGATATTTTATGCCAAATTAATTAATTTATTTAATTCTGACTCTTGTATTTGTTGATTTCACTTGTATTCGTTTTCAGAACCACATTTTAAAAAGCACAAATACGACAACTCCTGTTTTTATATAATTTTGGTCACTGCCTTTGTTTGTAGTTCTGTTCTTTCTTGTGTGGATCAAGATAAAATCCTTTGAAGAAGGTTTCCACCAAAAAAAATATAAGATAAAATAAATAAATATATATTTATTTTAATATTTATGTAATATTTTATGTTCAAGAGAAGAAGAAAAAAACACATAAAGGTTTGGAACGGCATGAGGGTGAGTAAATAATGATATAATTTTCATTTCTGAGTAAACTATACCTCTACCTTGTTTTTTAAAGCACCGCACAAGCCTACAGGTATACAGAAAATTCCATTAGCGTTTTATCTGTGTCAGCTTCATGCTTCCTTAATATAACAAGATAACAAGGCAAAAAGATGAAATCTCCACTTCTTGTCTGAAACTTGAATTGTGAGTGTTGTTATTTTAGTTGAGATGACATGAGGCTGTTGCCTTCCTACATTAGGAAAAACAATGACTATGATTTAGGAAAGGGACTGATGGTGCAGTAGAAGGCATAAGCATTGCATGGTGTGTCAGCCTTAAGCTGCTCTTTTGGTTTGGTAGCAGTGACATGCTGTCAAGGGAACAACTGAGAGCCCTGTCAAATCAGCTGCAGACAGCAAAATGGCCAAAACAGGCCAAAACACTCTCACAGCGAAAAGGGAAAGAGTCTCCCAGACTGTTTTTGATACATCTAGGGCTAAACTTCGACAATTCCTAGATTTAGCAGATGCATTGCTATTTTGCATTTTGCTGTATCATATTTCTTTTATTTCTCTTCCAGGTAATGATAAAAGCTCTCAGCTGCTCGGTTGTAGTCTGTAAGCATTTTTTATTTAAGGAACAAGCATTGACCTTTAATATTAGCTATCCCTATATCACTTTCTGCAGTAGCTTCAATACTTTTTTAAATTCATAAGCTATAGTGTGAAGAATACTTGGCTGCATACCATTTTGTGAAACCTGACAATGTAAAGAAAATCCTATATAATGCAAAGACTGGCCATAAAGAGAAGAACATTTTATTCAAAAGAGAGCCACTGATATCCCATTTTTATCTGCGATAGTGCAGTATTTCACTTTTAACTATTTATCATGAGGATTTATCACTGCAGGTGTTCTCCTCCTCCTCATATTTGTTTAAACCTTTCGAGTTTTTGCGTGCTGATTTTGAAATATACAAAGGATAAAATATTTGCTGAAGTGAATTCACACGCAAGCATTTTACTCTTTAACCGAAACACTCCTAAATTGGTGGGTCAACATAGGAAGCATCATCAGGTTTCATCTATAAAAAACATGTAACAGCTGGTTGCATGGCTTAGGAGTCTCATGCAAGTGATAACCACTGTGTTTCCATGACAAAAAGCGAGGAAGAAATATGTTTCTGCAATATTTTTTGTAAAATTCTCAAATGAAATGTCAGCACACTGCAATCACCTGCAATCTGTGAACATAGTTGTGCAACATTTTGTGTCTTGTGATAAATGGTAACAGCGTAATTAAAAAACATTAGGTATGCAGTATCATTAATCATAGTTTTGTGAAAGGTCATTTGCATCACGGTTGTTATAACTGTATATTTAAGATGACCTGAATGCTTTATTGACAGTTTGGCTTGCAGCACCAGAACTGATTGCCTCAGCCCCCCCCCAAAAAAACAGAGTCCATGTGATAAGCATCAGTTGACTATATTTGGCCTGGTTCGTGTCATCCCGAAACTACTCTCATTAAATTGAAACTATTCAGATTTTCCAGTGAAACTATTGGAGGTGGATCCAATCTGTTAATGTTAAAACATTCCAGTCTTCTGGAAATTAATCTTTTATTTATGAAAGCTGTGGAACATCCCCTCCTGGCTATTAAACGGAGACTTGTTATGAGCTCTGTTTTGGAATCATTTCACTTGGTGAATTCGTTTGTTACACATTGCTTCTTTTTTTGCCTGAGAACTTGGTATAAGGAAGCCAACTCCCAAAGGAAAACCCAGCTGGCAGCTATTTCCCCACTAATGAGCTTGCCCAGTCTGCCAAAATGAAGAGAGAGACATGTTTAATGCCTTCCTTTATATGCATGCAAACACATCATTTAGCTATGCCCAATGACCGATGCACCGCAAATGGTGCTTCTTCAAACAGTCGCTAAAATATCCCAGTGAAGGCTCGGATTATTACCCCAATCATTGCTTTATGGCTTCTGCATGCTGAAGCCTGGTGTGGCTCACTTATTGTAATGAGTTTAATGGAATTAGAGGCACTAGAGGGGAAAGCTAAAGCAGTTTTGTTGAAAAGTTGCTCAGTGTATATAGTGAAGAACAGATCTTAGAGGAGAGAAATGCGGTGGTTTTTGACCGCTGTAAATGAATGATAAAGCATCCTGGTTATTGAACGGTAGTGTAACTATGATAACGAAGACTCTAAACAGACTCATTCAGAGCCCTCAGGATGAGACAGGTGAACATAACTTCAGTTCGTCTTGTTTTTCCCCCACCCTCTTAGCTCTGCTGAACATGCAGCATTGTTAAATGCTGTCATGCATAGTTACAGCCGACACCTCCTAAAATAACTTTTTGGGTGAACTTCATTCACATTTAAAATGCTAATTAGATTAAGGCTTGTGTTTGAAGTGCTCTATAAGACACTGAAGCTAAAAAGGCTAAAATTGTCTGAAATATTTGCAAAATTACTGTTGGCACTGGTCAGCCTTTTTGGGTTTTTTTTCAATAAGGTAAAAATGTGCACATACCGTACACTTTACAAAACATCTCTTACTGATGAATATTTGAGTTTATATGTTGCACTCATACTTGAGGGTAAAAAACATTCTAGACAGCACGACTTATGTTATTCAAAAAATAAATAATGCCTGTGTTGTGATTTTTAAAAGAGTAAACCAGGTTTTCATAAATATGCTCAGGGTACACTCAGGCACTTAAACCTTACAAGAAATGACAAGAAACTTTACAAGATGCCTAAAAGGATAGAAATAAATACCTAAAGTAATTGGATTGACAGTCAACTTGATGCTAATTGATATTTAATTGAATTTTGAAGATGATTTGCGATTTGATGGGGACATGACAGGAGGCTGCATAATAGTTATATAGCATCATTTACCTTATTCATCATTTACCTTATCCTTATCCTACAGTCTCACTCTGTTTATTTTTAATCCCACTATACATTCTAATACATTCTTTTGCTTATTCCATAGAGCCAGTTTATAAAATATTTACCTTTACCTGTAATGTTTTGTGTAGCCCTCTGCCATGTGTACTACACATCATGTATTATTTAGGGCCCAGGCCCACATTTGAAGGTGAGGATGTGGATTTTTGTAGGTTTTGCAGTGATGTTCCAGGTTTCTTTTCAATGAGAAAAGACTACTGAACCACTGAGGATCTAACCCTGTTTACCAAACAAATGTATACATGGACTGTTCATAACGATTGCATTCTGCTTAGCTTCACCCTGTTATAGTATGTATCTAAAACCAAACATTCAAAATCATCCTAATTGAAAAAACAACAATCTTTGTCACTATAGTATGAATAGTTTTTATGCTTCTACACAGGAAAGCTCTTACAAGTTATCGCTTGTTTTTCTAACTTCAGCTATGTTTCAGAACTTATCCTTCCTGATCAGCATTTATTTTAGTCCGAGAGGCATTTTTGGCCCACATATTCCCACAGGAATTGTGTGTTGATCTCAGAGGAGAGGTCACGTACAACCCAGGCAACCGAACAGTGTGCTAAAATGTCTGGGGAATGGCCATGAGGACCTCTCAGGTGCTGCTGTCCATCAGTGAGAAAAGGTGTTAAAGAGAGCAGAAACAGAGTGAGAGAGGGTGTGCAAGCGAGCAGGCTCAGTGCTGATTCAGGGGAAAGATAAAGGAGTTTTTGGCTTCCCGTCCTGGCACGTTACATAAGCTGAGCAGTCCACAGAGGAACTGGGCGACTGTCAGGGCATCTGCACACGGTGCAGTAGAGCAACACAACTCGAGGGACATCCGCACCACTGCTGGAGTCCGTGAGCCTTTAGCAGGTTGGAGGGGGGGCAGAAACGAGCTCTCAGTGGAAAATTACTGTTTAGCTGAAAAAGCATAAGTGGTAGTTTTACGCCGTGGACTTCCAGATAGGATGTATGCATATTGAGAAGACAGGGATGATGTGATCAATCCAAAGGGCCTTCTTTGTTTAAAGTATCTGACTATTCATTATGGAGTCTGTGCTTTCCATTTGCATCAAATTGTTCTTTATTTGTCCAGCCGTTAAGCGTGTCAAATAGACGAAGACCAGTCCTTAAGTGACCCTGCTCTACAGTGCAGCTCTGCAGCTCTTCTTTTATTTATAATATGCTGCTATCAATTGTGTGTTTAGTTGAGCTAATTATCTTTTATTTAATATTATGTCAAGGATAATACAACTATTTTATTTCTCCCTGTGTGTTGATTTCAGAAAGGAAGAAGGATAGCAAGACCTTGTTTTCTTCACATTTTTTTTTTCTTGCTATCCTCCCCCTTCCCCATTCCACCCCTCAAAATCAGATGAGGCAGAGTTTTTCCCATGTGTAAATCATGCAAAGCAAGAGGATGTCTTTATAGGAAAGCCCTGCAGCCTGGGGCATCTTGTGACAGATGGCCCCTGCAGAGCTACGGGATTGTCTCATCAGTCCTGCCCAAGAGACAGAGACTGTGTTTATCACAACAGATGAGCGCTAGCTACCTCTAAACATTTAATCAATCTTGACAAGGAAATTCAGTTTGAAGGTATAGCTGTATTTGTTGCTCAAGGTTTGAAACACTATAAAGCTGAAGAGTAGAAACAGGGTCTGTACTGATAATAATATGCTGTCTAATCAAACAGCAGAAAAATTAATGATTATTTAGTGATAATGCACACAGAAATGAAAAATCTTATTTACCCACCCTCCTGTCATTCATGTTTACTATGAACTATCCTTTGAAATTCTTATCTACTGCCGTACAAGTTTTTTGTTTGTTTATTAGCAATGCAGCATTTATTTGATAAAAAATACAGTATGTACTGTAAATATTGGGAAAAATTATTGCAATTTGAAAACTGTTTTCTGTAGTATTTAAATGTAAAATTTTAATAGTCATTACTCAAGTCTTCAGGGTCACATGATCCTTCTGAAATCATTCTAAAATGCTGATTTGTTGCTCAAGTGGCTTTATTATAAATGTTGGAAACCATTGTGATTCTTAATTTTTTTTTTAAATTCTTTTAAATATTAACGAGGTTTGAAAACATGAATATGTTACCATGTTTTAATGACTGATGTTGAAGCTGTAGCTCAGCTCCACACACCAATGACATTTCATATGGGTCAGCTAAAACAAATGCTCTTTATCTTATCCTGTCTGCAAAAGCAGCCTTCATTCAACAAGTTGCTATCTCGTGTGTATTTCTCTGGAAGAAACGGGTCAATTTTAATGAGCTCAAGCCCTGTTTATGAAATTAGACTTGTCCTCCAGACAGACCCCAGAGTGCTGCAGACAGTAGAGATGGGCTCTGTAAAGGTCAGATTGTTTTCTTTCTCATGACCATTTATATTTTTCCTGACCTAATCATTAATGTGATGTGGAATCTCTCGTTCTAGTATTTCCTGTTATTGTTCAAGCTTCTGGTGTGTTTACTGTTGACCTCAGTGACCGCACAAACTTTATTCTAAGTCAAATTAACTTTTTTTTACTTTTTTAACATGTTTGCAAGTGTGAGTGCAACATGTAATAAAGTTGTATTTGTTTAATGAAGCTCAAATAAATATAAGCACTTTGAATACTGGATGTACTAAAAGTATTTGATTTCTTCTGTAGTCAGTGTGTTTTGTTATGTTCTAATCCCACACAACACATTTATTACAAAATAAATCAATGAGGTCACCATAGGTCACCTAAACATTTGAATGGTTATACATATTCTAGTTTTATACTGTATTATATTGCTGTGCTGTTGGGCAATTCTCTAGTTATCAGTTTGATTTCTTTAGTGTATTTAGTGAACTTGAGTGTCATTTCCATGGTAACTGTCGTCTTAGTGGATTTCACTTAATTCGGATTTACTAAAAAAGGAAGCAGGCTAATGGTTTCTACGGAGGCATACTTCAGCACTTAACCTTCGATTTATATTAAGGCTGTCTTAAAATATTTATCAGGTATTGTTGAAAATCAATTTCACTATGG
Organism: Enteromius radiatus; assembly: GCA_032357445.1. Classification (NCBI taxonomy): domain Eukaryota; kingdom Metazoa; phylum Chordata; class Actinopteri; order Cypriniformes; family Cyprinidae; genus Enteromius; species Enteromius radiatus. The sequence goes on from JAUCMS010000045.1 coordinate 9,110,334, forward strand.
AGATTCTGAATGGGTCGCTGAGCCCTATTGTACGAACGTGTTGTTTTAGCAATGACGTGGTAGTTTGGCATCAAGCTACTCCATTAGGTTATTGAACATTGTCAATAGCGGCTTTCATGTAGTTCCCTTCTGTACAGCCTTGCTTTGCAAAAGCTGAAGCATAATATGCCCCAACTAATTCAAACCTTTACTGATATTCATTTTGGCATCTCACAAAATGTGTATCCCCAGCATCCATCTCTCTGCTCTTACCTCAGGCCCTCTCTACCATTAAGTCAATATGTGACTGACATGATTTAACAAAAATTCAACAGATTGGATCTGTGCGCTCCGCTGTTTGGACAGCTCTGGATTTTAATGCAGTTATGAAGGCAATTGGCTGCAGGCAGGTTGCATATTTCAAATCGTAATAAAGAACGGACAGGCCAGAGCGCATACCACAGCTTTTTAAGTCCAGCAGCCATTACGGCTTGCGGGAAGTCATTTAAACTGCAGAATAACTCACTTTGATGACCTGTGCTGCTGTTTATCAACCCAGACTTTGTTAGTGTCTCAAGGAGCATCTATAAGTGTGTACTGAGACTTCCTGAAACACTGATGGTAAAATAAAATGAATTCTGTACGCAGAAAAAAAAACGTAATTCAAAATTAACCTGCTTGGTGTTTTCCTTTCCTATTTTTTTTTGTTTGCCTTTGAGACATTGTATTTCTTTGCACTAAGCTCAAGCCTCTCCAACCCGATCAATAGCATCCTCAGTCTGAACAAAAATAGTCGTTTGAAGCTTAATCTTTTTGTTCTCTTTTCCAGGAAACCCCTTCGAAAAGAAGAGAACGGCACAAGCCGAGGGGAGTATGCCATGAGCTCACGCTGTAAACAGCAGGTAGTGGAAACCAATAACACTGGAGTATAGTGGCCATGCTACAGCGGAACACTCTCCCTACTACAGCACCACCATCTCTGTTTGGGTTTATGAGATGGACGCAAGGTAAATGATGAATTTAAGAATGGTAAACCTCATGGCCGCCCTTCTTGGGACATAAAATGATGTTTAAAGAAAAGACAAAAGTGAATATGTAATGACTGACGTGTATAGGCAAGTATAAGCAGGTTTTGCAGAGACAAGGAAATTCTTAGCGATGATGGCAGCTGCACGAGTATCATGAGACTCAACCTGGCGGCCCCCCCGGGGGCCCCTTTGAGGACAATATACAACACCAACAACTAAATAAACGCATGCACTTTCTGTTGAATGCAATGATGTTTTAAAATTCCTGTCTTCTCTTGTCTTTAACTCTGTCTTTGCAGTGTTCCTCATTAAACATTAAGGGTTCTCTCACTTCATGTAGATTGTGTGAGTGTTTAATGGTTAAATGACTGCATTGGCCCCATTGTTTTGATACAATCAACAAATGGGATCGGATGGTCCTGTATTTTGTGTACCAAAAAATATACAATGGAAATTAGGAAATGTTTTCCTTAAACTCCCAGAAATTTATTGCGGTTTGTGTTACTATGCAATTGGAAAGGATTGAGTGCATGTTTATAATACAATAAAAAATCGCTAATAGCGATTGTCTGATCGTTCTATTCATAATTAGTCTGATTGTGTAGCCCACATGTGAAAGAGATCTAATTATAAATGCATTAAAATAACAACAGGCATGATGAATTAGTTTTAGGGATGGATTAAAATAGCTGATATTAAAATTTGTCAAAAAAAATAACAAAATTGTTAGGTTTTGTGAATGTAAAAGCAATGTTTGGATGTGTAGACAGCATTATATAAAGTATGAAATGTAGAAAACTCTTTATTTTGAGATGAATAATATTGAGTAGTATAAATCATAATAGGTGCGAGTTCCATTATGGGAAAGCACTCTTTAGGAAATAGTGCTCTTAAAGGGTAAATCATTGCCGTAATGTTTTAAGTTGGCTCTAGACAAAAGACATTTCAAAACAATTAAATATCCATTATCTTCCAAGAAATATCCAATATGTACACGCAAGTTGTAAAAACTGACTAATGTTATCTTATAACAGATATGGTCCTGATATATGGTGCATCATTCTTTAACTAGTTTGGCTTTCTGTGTTACATTCATATGGAATGTGCACAATATGATGGATGTCCAATATCAGTTTACCTTTCGGTAGTGACACACATCCTTTCAGATTCACAATTAGTCACAAGTATTTGTTCATGAAAGTGGTCCATAATTTTGCACCATTTTATTTTAAATAAAATGGTTACATGAAATACATTTTAAAGTTTGAATAATTTAAAATGTATTGTGTGTGTGTGTGTGTATTTTGACACAATATATAGATTTTACCATAGTCATTTGCTCAAATCATTATGGTTAATATAACAGAAAAAAGGTGTAACACAATATCATTTTGTGGTCCATCTCTTTTTCTCTTATCAAGTCTCTTTTTTGACCTTTTTCAAATCATAAAAAACTAGAACGTAACAAGCTTTTACGAAGACAATTTAAAGCTATTTTTAAAGTCGTTAATACTGTGATTTCATGTGGGTTAGTGGATGCTTTAAAGATGTATCAAGGTGATTCATCAAACAAGCTTAACCCTAAATTCAGCTTGTATCACTCTTAACCAGATCCTCATTTATTTTTCATTGAAACTCTATATTGAACGTGTCTAGAACACCTCCCCCCTCCCCGTGGAGCTTGTAGAAAACAGTGATGCACTGTTCATGCATAGTAACACTGAACTATGAATCATAATATACAACCATATACATCTGAGCAATGATGTTTACATAACATACAAGCTTGTGTGAACAAATAACCCTCTTCATATTCTGTAAAACATTCTCACAATCTACTGTACAGTCATTCACCCGTTCAACAAGATATATGAACTGAAGATATGTGTATTATACTGTACATAATATACTGTATAAGGTACTCAGAATTGTATTGCATGAATGTACATATCAATATTTGCCTTCTTGACAGTCTATTGTGTGTACAGAGTAAGAGAAAATGTTTATAGGGATACGTATAAGTCGATGTGTCGTCAGAACAGAATAAGTGTTATTGTTTGTCTGGAACAAGCCATTAATGTATATTTGAGTAATCAGAGGTTGTTGCACAATGTATGCATCACATACCAAAATGTAAAACTATTATATATTGTGCATTGAACTAATTTAATTGCAACTTGCTGACTTTTTTAGTTTTAAATAAAATTGTACTACTGAATCATATCTGGTATCTTTTTATGTGTAAAACTCTTTGGTCTTCATTTAAAGGTTTATGGTTTGATTAGTGCATGGCTGTCAGAGCTGTACATGTGCAGCTTTTATATTCAGAAAATATAGTCTATGATAGACTGTATAAAATATGTTTAGAGATCGGTTTTTAAAAATTTCATTACACTGTTGACACCTGATATCTGTCAGCCTTGGAAGGTTTTGCGGTTGGATGTGGTGGATAATTATGTTTCATTAATTGCTAGCTGAGATATAATTATCTCTATATAATTGTTGTACTGTATATATCATACCTAGCAGCAACAACAAGGACTCATAAGACTAGTATTATATTCTGTTGCAAATAAAAAGTTGTTTTCTTTTAGCATATGTATAATTACACATATGTGTGTGTGTGTAATTATTATTATTATCTTTCAAATAAAGGGATATCAGAGACAGTAAAACCTCCATGTCAGGCAAGTAGGAGCATTAAATTGGGAGAAATTGTAGGGAGAAAATGTCATTTCACCTCCATCTGCTGACACACCTTGCTTGACAAGTAATTTAGAAAAGTGGGATATCAATATGTTTTTCCTCTAAACCAGAGTGTATACATTTTCTCTGTTCAGCTAGATAAATGATCTCAGTGGGGATAAGGATGATAAATTGCTTGGAGACCCTGAAGGCAGAGCGGGCTGTCGTTCAGTCACTTTTACAAAAAAAAAAAAAGTAATGCTTTACAATATTTACGTTGTCAATTAGTCAAGCACCAGTGAGGCTTCACGTCAGTCAAAGTTATTTGTCCATGACTTTATATTATTCCGACCCAGTGCTCTCATTATAAATTGCAATTCTCAAAAATATATTTAAAGCACTAAAAATCACAAACAAATTAAGCTGATATTGTTTCGTGTTAAAGAACATGTTATTAGCAAAAATCTACACACTGATTTGCTTCACAAGTAGTCAGTCATATATATATATACACACACACACACTGAAGCACACTTCTATATGTTCATAAATGTGACTACAAGTGATCACGTATACATGTGTGCGTGTTTCAGTGCAGGCATTCGTGAAAATATCAACAAGCTTTCATGTGCAGAGCTCCTTTCCCTCCAGGCAGCCACACACTGGCCGCTGGCGAAATAAGGAGTTGGTTCTCTCACCTCTTCTGCTCGAAAGCTTTCAAAGCTTCCTCATAATCTCCCTCTATAATAGGTGACCCAGTATTAACGCGTTGTTGATGTTTTATCGATGAGAAGGCACCCAGAACCCTGTGAAGATTGCTTTAGATGACATCACATGTCACAAACCCATAAAACAACCACCAAAATCCCCAAGACTGGGATTTTGTGTTTAAGTAAACATGTTAAATTACGGTTAACACAAAGATGCATGGGACAACCGAGGTGCGTTACATGTTAATAAGGGATGCATATCTAAATAAGAGAAGCTAAGAGAGCTGTTCTCTAACTTCTCCATCAGACGTGCCATTTGAAGATAATGCAATGAGACGGCTGGGGCCATTTGGAGCACTGATGCGTCTCTTCTCCACCGAGACTTGACTTACACGGGAACAAAGCCAACCCGACAGCCTGTAAATCGCTCTGCTCAGCTCCTGCTCATGGGAGGAGAGAGAGAGAAAGAGAGAGAGGTCCACTTTTAGACGATGACACAAATCTATAGATATGACTTCATCATGACAGCCCTGTAATCGATGATTCCGCCGAGACGTCACATGTTAACGATAGATCCATTTAAACTCAAACTTATATTTGCATGTGAAGGTCAAATAAGTAAACCAAACACTAAAGAAGCTTTGCTTTGCTGTCTGAGTCATTGTCGAGAGAGAAAGCTAGAGCTCTGACTATGCATATTATATTGTCAGGATTTGTAGCACTGCATTCAGCCTGAGTCGGGACAATAACAAACTCAACCATGGCTCCCAAGCTGTGGCACAGCTGAAGCTAAGGCCTTTTGGGCCATATGGATCAAATGAAATGGACTGGAGGGGATAATCCTTCTGCTGTCCCCTATAAACAAAACCAATGCACCACCGCTAATGTGGCTGCACCCATTTGCATCTCATTGGTCCAAGCCTCAGATTCAACAACAACAACATCTGTGAAAAATGCACCTCTCTTTTGTACAGGCTGTTCTTTGTAGGGATGTTTTCAGACTTGGTTTGAAAGTGAAAAAGCCTGACACGGTTACTAGCAGTTATTGGCTTCCGTTTAGGCTTAATCCAGCCAGATATGTGATACATTACAATTTTACAGCATTCAAGAGCACTATGATGCAGGATGCATTTTTGCATTGTTTTTAAAGATAAACAATTAGTTCAAAAACACAGTAACTGTTAATATGTTAGCATCCACTCCAGTGAATGATATTGTGTCTTTATTCTAAGCGCATGCTTATCTGACCCTTTAAATTCTCAAACTGGTTATAGCAGAATGGATTCTGATTGTGTGTCAATTTTTGTATCGTTCATCAGCTGGAAACATTGTTCTGAAAGTGAGTCCAACCATATTGTTTTTCTGTGCCTGTGGTGCTATTCTTTAATATTGAGAATGATGAATATCTTTATAGTTATCGTTCTTGGTGTGAACGGGCCTTAATCGAAGCGACCATTTATTGAACTGATATGTTTAAAAGCAGATCAATTTCAAAACTAAACAAGTGAAGCACTGAATCATTCATTCAAATGATTTGTTCAAACACATGGTTTCATTTAGGAATGAAACAAATAAGAGAGTCACCAAATCATCTTCTTAACCAGTTGGTTTTTATTCACTGGTTCATTTAAGAACTAAACAGGTGAGTCACTGAACCACTGATTCAACAAATTGATTCAGGAATGAAAAACATCATTATGGGAGCACATTAGCCTTGGTTTGGGCAATATTGACTAAAATATCAAATACTCAATATTAACTGTTGTCTAAAATTTGGACAGCTGAAATGTTCTGCAGTGCAGCCCTGTGAAAATGTGTTTTAAGAGGTTTAGCTTTAATTTCAATAGCAATGAATTTAATAAAACCGCAGAGTCACACTCTGCAGTTTTGGATGTCTGGGGAGCAGTCAGCCTTTAAACGGCTCTGTAGTGTCAACTGGTGCCAGAGTATGATGGAGAGCCCTACAATGCTCCAGCCTTTTCTGCCAGCACTTTTTGAAGATTTCTAGACACTCAAGAGTTTGCACAAAACAAATGGCCACTTACCCCTCTCCCCCAGGCCTTTCTGACAGCGAGGTGTGTAATCAATGTTCAGCGGTGACCTTTCTAAGGCCATTCATCCACATAAATGGCGCAATGGAAAGCTGATGGAGAAAAAAAAGCGCAAGACCGAATGCTGTGGTTTGGCCCATCTCACAAATTTTAATGATAGTGGACAGTTGTGGGATAGAGTGATGGTAGGTTCCTGGCTCTGAGAAAGGAAGAAAAGGTAAGCAAAAACAGAGGAAACAAAATCAATGACGAAATCCTCTGTGCTTTGTGTTACTCACTGTCCTCTAGATTAAACTGACATATGCATAATACAAATAATTATTACTGTAACACTATATAAAATATTCATACAGCTAATATGTTTCAATATTTATAGTGTATGTATAAATGTATAATACAAAAATATTTTAAAGACTTTTCTCATAAATCAGTGTCGTTGTTTTTTTATTTTTTATGTTTTGTTTTGATATTGAGCCAAAAAAAAAAAAAAAACCTCTCCAACAGTGTTGTATTTCTAACAGTTTTCTCAATTTATTAGCTATGGAGTTGCATTGCCACCCTGTGGTTATTTTACAAAGACATCAAATAATTACATGAGCCAAAATGTAGGCACAGCAGACTTTAACAAATATGTCAAAACAGAGAAAATTGCATTCTGTAATCTAATCTGAATGATCTATTTCTGCAACAATATTTATGACTCTGAAACCTGAATAGGCCTTATCGTTACATCTGATCGTGTGTGATTTAAACGGAATCATTTTATCTAAGAATTTATTAATAATGGTTACTAACAGTGATATTATGTCAGATTCAAAAGAATGAGCAAACAGTTACAAATAAGCCATTTTTCAAGGAAGAACACGTGAGCCAAAGCAACAAACACAAAAAATTCTCACAAAGTGTGTTTTTCCGTTCTGCCCCCTGCTGGTGAGAACTCCTCCTCAACTGTGTGTATTTATTGTTAACTCCGAGAAATTCTAGAACCTGCAAAGCCACCACATCCGCCAGCTCTGCAGAATGTCCAATGTCACGTGAGCTTTCGAGTCTAATCTGTTTAGAGCGGCCTTTTCTGACAGAGTTGCCCTAGTAATATTGTTTTGTTTTGTAACACAAATATATCATCTCATAATTAGGAATTATGTAGCGTAGGGTTTTTGTGCAACTAGTGCCACCTAGCGACACTACAGTAAAACATGTTCACCAATTTTTGCAAACGCATTATTCGCGCCTCACGCCTCACCCGACCAAACACCGTAAAGGCATGTCTCAACAGCTAAAAAGTAGACTACTTTAAATAACATATTAAGAATACTTTTAAGTTTAGCTTACCTGTCGAGAAGAAAGTATCGTTTGAAACCCTAACATTCCTGCCTCCATCTTGTAAAAGAAAAACTGCTAGTGTTTATCTTTATTTTACACCGTCGTCTCTCTGTGTTATTTGGCTATTCTTTGAATATTGTCTTGCACTTTTGTAATCTGAATTTCTTTCTCCACACCGGCTAAACACCCATTGGTTTAGCCAAGCTGCAGTAACCAAGCTCTAAACTGTCATACAGGTAGGACATCCCATGATTTAAAAACAAAATAAAACACATATGTTGTTTATAAAGGGCAGAATCCTGACTGGTACAGTCCACTAACATGAACAAAAGGGTTACACAGTTCACATTCATGCCTCAGTGGATGTTTGCTCATTATTCAAGCCTTGAAAATCGTTAAAAGAGGACAGGAGTGGAGGCGCACCTTTGCCAGAATTGGCATTTCAGCCATTGTCCACAATATACTTCAAGGGAAGGCACTTCAAGCAGAGCATAGTATTGGCTGGGAACAGAGTAGACATACTGGGAATCTGGGCAAAGCCATCAGTTCTGCTCTCAGCAAGCAATCTGGCCATCTGGAAGGTGCCTTGTTCTGGCTGCCACCAGAACTGACCTGAAAAAGTGCAGGTCAGGGTCAACACCCACCTTCAAGAGCATACAGATAGCTTCTGTCGTAATATTACTGTCAACATTATCACTGACAATATTATGTAAATGTATTTATTTGGTAAAAGAGATATATTTATTTACTATTTTTCTGTAAGAGCGGGTGTGGCCCGGCGGCCATTTGCAAATTTCTCATTTGCTTCCACATATCTTTAGCTGTACAAACAGCATATTTTGCTGCTTGATATTGAATACTGTTTTTTACCACATTTTCCTGCAACTCTTTTTTATCTCCTTGCACATGGGACAACATACAGGATTCACAAGATCAGCAAACTTGATATCCAATCACACATTTGGCTCAAAAAGGCAAAATAAATGAAAACTGAGTTGACGGTTAACATTTTATTAGTAGGTTGATACTGATAAGTGATTTTGCTGGATGTTGCTGAAACATAAGTAATGTAACGGTAACGCATAAAGCACTCACTGAATCAGGGAAATTCATATCAATTAAAAATGATATAGAACAGAATTTATAGGTTGAAGCATGTGGTGCAATCTTTGATTACTGGTTTGTATTTCAATTAAACAAACCATTAAAATACTAGAAGAAAATGTACACCTGACTAAGAAAATAAGTAAGAGTAAAAATACACTATAAACTATACACATAAGCATCAAGTATATTTCTTAATACTTTTAAAACACTTTTACTACATTGCAAAAAATAATAATATAATGTGTCACATCTGTATCATTTTTGGCTTTTATGACTTAAAAAAAGCATACATATACTGAGAAAATAAAATATGTACCTAGTAAATCTAGTCAATACATGTTCTTACAACTTATAATTACATATAAACATTTATGGCATTTTATTAAACTATTAAGCAGTACATACTGTATGTGCAAATACTGACCATAATGTTCTATACATTTAGCTAACAGTTTCTGATGATTTTCTAATGGCATTGTTCTTGCTGTGTTTGCTAATAGTTACCATTAAAAATCAGGCTTAAAGTTCTTGCTCTCGTTCTTGGTGATTTAGGAATTTGATCAGCCTTGGAGGAACCGGAAGCCCGTGAATTTTCTTCAGCCTCTTGATCCCAAGAATTTTGCGGATTTTCAGTCTGCAGAGCTGCATGAGTGGGCGTGGAGGCACTGCATCCAGAACCAGCAAATTAATACACAGGTGACTGAAATCATTTGCATATATGAATAATTGAAGCAAAAGGTATGGGTGCGCATACTCGCTTTCTCTTTGATGCACTGCCACTCGTGGTAACTGTCCAGATGTTCAATGAGTCGTGCGCAGAGTTTCACATGACCAACATAGTCAAGCAGCACGTCTATAATCGGTCCTGCCCAGCGGGAGTACATTTCGGTGGAGATCACCTCACAGAACTAGTAAAAAGTGGTGTGAAATGTGATACTATACGTAATATACAATACAGAAAACAAATTACATTGTATGTAGAATTTACTTATTATGTAAGCCTGTTTCCGCTATTGGTTATTGTGAACTTTTATCTAACAATTCTGACTTTTTTTATCAGAATTGTAAGATATAAACAGGTTTCCATACTTTAGGGCACTCACCTGAACACAGGTCTTTTCTGCAGGTTCATCTGCATCATATCTTGGATTGCGTCTAGTCTTGATAGGTGGATGTGGATTGCTGCCATAAAAGCAATTGAAACATGACAAGGCATCACAGCCATTATCCATTAGGTACTTCAGTACAGACAGATACTTCATGGAGAACATAACACTTGCTGGAAAGGTAGTTGGATGAGTTGGGATGTAGACATTGACATTAGCACTGTGTTCCACCAGCAAAGTCACTGTCTGTATGCAACCCTGCCTCAGGGCCACCAGGAGCGGGTTAAACGTGTCCAAGTTTGGATCTGCACCAGCCTTTAGGAGCATGGTGGTAGCATCGATATTGTTGTTTATGACGGCAAAGTATAGAGCTGTGCTGCGCCGATCCTCGTACATCATAGAACGATCCTCTGACAACTTGGCATTGACGTCAAAGCCGGCCTCGATCAGTACTTCAAGAATATCGTTCCTGTTGCGCTCCGCTGCTAAATGGAGAGGGCTGATACCTGTACGTCTCACTCTGGCCTTGCTCGTGGCTGGGATCAGCATGGATATGATACTGAAAAAGAGAAGTTTTGTGTTCTTGAGAGTTATCTTGCTAGTGTACAATAAAATACTGTTTGTATTGTATGTCAGGTTAGAATTGGACTCTATTAGGGTGAAATGACCATTATAAGATGGAAAAACGATTGCATAAGAAGACTAATAATACATGTAAACCTTTGAAAGGTACAGGATTAGCAGTGATAAAATTATAGAGGAACAGTTCTAGGGTTGGGAACCGAAATTTGCGGTGCTTAAGTTGAACTTTAAGTTGAAAAACACCTTTGCTGAATGTCCTGCGAAACTAGAAAGTGTGAATATAGTTTGATTTCCAAGCAAATAATTAATATGAGCTCACTCTTTTTAGTGAATCAAAAACATACAGCGTAGTGTAGTCCAGTTCCTAAACAAGTGAGTTTAATGAGTTGTTTCTTTTTCATGAACCAGAAGGGAATCATTAAGTATTCTGATTCCATATTCCCTATTCTGATTCCGTATTGTTTCCGTAAGGTTGATTTGTGGCATTTTTGCCTTTAGTATATATAGTCAGACAGGAAGTGAAGTGGGATGGAGATGGAGACATCGGTGCTATATCTGTGTGCTTCCTAGGCCTGCCGCAATCATCAATATAGTGACTAAGTGCACAATATGTGCACATGACCTCAATTATTTTTGGTGATGCAATATATTTCCCATTATATTTACACAAAAATAACATTATACTTAATGTTAAGTGTAGACTTGTGCCTATGTCTTTTGCAGCTTCTCGTATGTAACATGGTGTAGTCATGAAGTGCTAGGATTTTTAAAAATCCTTTAACAAAAAAGTATAATCTGCAGATAGGGCTTTGTTTAGGGATCTGTGCCTTTGTGCATACAGAGATCTGACTGCTAAATAGGGATTGTGTTTTTCAGCAAAAGTGTGCACCCTTACTCTACAGAGAAAAACGGGAAAAATCTATAGAAGGAAAAAAGTTCTTTGTGCATTTGTCTTTTTTCTGCTTGTAAGAAAATGTGTATTTACTATTCATTTAATTTTTTAAGTATCTAATATTTTGATACTTAATTTCCATGGTTTAAAATATTTTTAAGAATGTTTGTTATCAATTGAGTCAAGTGTGTAGGCCTTCTTGCATTATTATGCTGTTATATTATCATTATACATTCAGTGGCATAAAATGGTATTAAAATGACAATATCGCTTATCGCAATTATTTATGGAGCAATATATCGCACAACAAAACTTATCGTGACAGGCCTAGACAACTACTTTTTTTAAATGTTTAAATGCAATAACACATTATGCAATAATTGTAATAAATATTTATTGCTTAAAAATACTGAAATAAACTTGAATAGGAAAATAATTTAAAAGAAAATTATTCTCTAATCAAATTCTATACGATTCCCATCCCTAAACATGTCATGCTATCAATAATTACAATATGGGATGATTAGTTATCATCTACACACAGTAAACTAGAAGAGTTATAACATGTATGTCAAACGAAAGAGCACTTATCTAAAATGGTATTTTGCAAGTAAAACCAGTTGCTCTTACTTGAGTTAGCTTGAGTTAAGGTTACAGGATTAGCACCGTCTTGCCACAGCACTGCTCTAAAGCACCCATTGAGACTTACTTAGTTGCCCTGACATTTTTGCGGGTACACCCGAAAGTGAGGAGGTCTTTGCTGAAAATTAATGCAAGATTATGAGATGTACTAAACCTGAACTCTGAACAACCAATGGCCTTCGCAAATAAATGAACTGTGACCTGAGAAAATTCCTCACATAGCACATTCATTCCTTCATACAGATTCATTATTAAGTGAATTCTGAGTTCATACCTATCATTGCCACGCTGGGCAGCAATATGGATTGGCAACAGTCCTGTTTTGCCTGGCTTGTTTGCGTCCGCATTTTGAGATAAAAGAAATTCTACAATGTTCTCATGACCATTCTTACAGGCCTCGTATAGCGCCGTGGCTCCATCTGCAGCTTGGCTGTTGAGATCTGCACCTGAATAAGGTGAGATGATGCATTATGTCCGATGCATTTCATCACAAAGCAACAGTGGAAGAGAAACCAAAGTGATATTACCATTTTTTAAAAGCATACGAAGTGTGTCCACTTTTCCACTTTGGGCAGCCACAAAGATAGGACTGATTCCGTACATGTTGGTCATGCCGACTTTGGCTCCAGCTTTCATCAGCATCTCACAGATTTCCACATTGTTCCTGCACACACTCTCATGGAGAGCAGTCCAGCCTTGAATACAGCTCTTATTCACAGAGGCGCCATAATTCAGTAACATGGCAACCATCGGTGGGTTCTCCTTCTCACAAGCTACAGATATGTATAGAAATGATCACATTTTCCATCACACCACTGAAGGCAATATTAAATAAAGAGCAGAACAAAATGTTTAAGAATTGAACTAACTAAATGTTTTGGTGAACATTTCTTTAAATTAGAAGGTATATATAGGACATGTAGATAGAAATAAATTAGGTTGTGATAGATAGATATATAATTGAATACTTACTAATAGGATATTACCTTTGTAAAGGGGAGTCTCCCTCTCTTTATTGGGAATATCAGGATCAGCTCCTTTCTCCAGAAGACACTCCACACACGCAAGATGTTCTCTGGTCACAGCCATCATCAAAGCAGTTTGCTCTTTCAAAGTGCGCTGGTTGATGATCCCAGGTTGCGCTATGAGCATAGTGTCATGATCAAAACCAGAATAATCTGTTGGAGCTCAGCTAATTGAAGTTAAATGGAGTAATTGTCAAATGAGCGCACTCTACCTCTTATGATAATTTTAATACATTGATCTTGTCCATAATATGCTGCCTCATGCAAGGGAATCCATCCATCTTTATTTGGTTTAAGAAGATTGCACCCAGGTTGCTTAACCATCAGTCTCACAGATCCAACATCTCCTTCTGAAATGGCCTTAACAATAGGCTCAATCTCCCTAAAGAAGAAACTGCTTTCACTTTTATGCATTTAGTGTTGCAGCAGATATTCATTAGCCCTCTCATAGACATAAATATTAAAACATATAACATTTAGAAGATTTTTGAGGTCTTGTAAACATAATTGCAGTATTACTATTTTTATATTTAATATTTAAATTACTGTTTTACTGTATTTTTTATAGATGATGACTAAACATATTTACTAATGCATAGCTCTTCAAGCACACCAAGAATCATACTTTTCTTACATATATGCTTACTAGTGAACAAACATTGTCATTTTTGTGATCACTCACTCTTCAGGCTCAGGGGCGACTTGCATACTTCCATCGTAATTTCGGTATGCCACCATTCGCTTGCCATAACCAGTCACAAAGTGACTTACTGAACTCACATCATGTGGGGTCATTGTTCTTTGGATGAAAAAAAAATAGAGTTGATATGAGTAAATTAATTTTGCTTTAGCTCGCTATCTATAGCACAATCACTGGACTGCCACTGAAAGGGGATGGGATCATTTTCAGAATTTGTATTTTTTTTTAACTTACAGTATTTTCAATTACCGATGTAATTAAACAAAATCTAGCCCTGCAAGATAAGTTTTAATGTCAGATTACAGGGAAACTTTAAACAAGTGGATTGGGGCACAGTAAAGGATAGTGTCTCTATTTTTATACACGGTGGCATGTGAACTTCTTGAACTATGCTTGCTCCTCTTTCTAATGTTGGCTTTTGAATGAAGAGGAACAGGTGTGAAGCAGTTGTGTCAGTCATCGGAGAAGATGCAGTAGGCATCTGTAATTAATATTGTGACCCTCCTTGTGAGATGAATCATCAAAACATGGCTGGAAATTTGACCTTGTTTATTGTTTTGGTTATTTCCTGTATTGCATAAATAATATAAATATACATTTTTTAAAAAATGATCTTGCTGTACACGTTTGAAAATAAACATCTGTGAAGATATTTTACAGTTAGCTTTACACTCAGTAAAGGTCAATGTGGGTATGATGTACTAAGCACTGGTTATTTTTATACTCAAAGTGAGTATCATTTTTATTTATGATAGCACTTTAAACTGTACCTGGGTGGATTGGCGGGACACGCTGCTGGTTGTGCTGGTTGTTCTGGTTGTGGCTGTGATGGTGGGGCTCGGCATGGGCCTGCTGGTCTGTTTAGAGCAATAGGGGTCTTTGAGTTTTCGGTGCCTGACCCAGAGTTCTGGGCATCAGTGATACTTCGCTCGATTGCCAGCTGCATGAGCTCATCATCAGACAGGTTGCTATAGAGACTGTAGTCAGCAAATTCCAGGTTGGTGTCTGTGGCACCTGGCATGGTCACACGGGCCATGATGGATCCTGAGACAATCAAAACATTCATTGGTTACTTACATTACTAATTAAACCACTGGACTAACATCTGATTGCTTGCATGCTTTTCACAGAAAACTCTTATTGGAAATGTCATTAGCTTGCTTGATTAGGATAGACAGCTAAATTATTTAATGGAGAGTCTAACAGATATTTGATTTTATGTTTTTGAGAAAAGTGTCATGCTTTCCAAGGCTGCATTTATTTGATTACAAATACAGGTAAAAAAGTAGTTTGTCAAATATTATTGCAATTTGTGTGTGTGTATATATATATATATATATTTGAAATACATTTATTTCAGTATACTACAAACACATTTGTAGAAGTAGTGCAAAATTCCAAATAAAGATATACTGAAGTATATTTGATTTTGCTAAAGTGGAACTATTGCAAGTACAGTGGGTACGGAAAGTATTCAGACCCCCTTAAATTTTTCACTCTTTGTTATATTGCAGCCATTTTCTAAAATCATTTAAGTTCATTTTGTTCCTCATCCACCCATGCTGAGTGTAAAGCACCCCACACCCCAGCTGTGTTGGATTATACTGATTGGACTTGATTAGGAAAGCCACACACCTGTCTATATAAGACCTTACAGCTCACAATGCATGTCAG
>JAUCMS010000045.1:9133092-9163319 GCA_032357445.1 Enteromius radiatus
CCTATTCGTCGGCTCTCGACGTGACGTCTCCGTTCCCTACTCAGGGAACGAGGGTTACCATACGTAACCGAGACGTTAATTTTTTATGCCACTTACAATGTCTTAAGTTACATTTTTCAAATGATTTGTTCAAGAACATTAATTCCATTCAGAATGGAAACATTAAATAATATGGTATTTGAAACATTTGAAAAAGTGGAGAAAAACAACAATTAGAAAAACAACATGCTTGCTCACACACACACACACACACACACACAAATTTAAATTAAATATGTCTTGCCACTCACTTCACAGTCTCTACTGTTACTCGCAGGTGTCCATTGTGCCTTGTCCAGGCAATCACCTTTTCTTGGTCGTTACTGAACATATAACTGTGAACATTTCTGTCGATTTTTGCACATCTGTTCTCACTGAAAAGAAGACAGCAACAATGTTTTTTATATATTTGCAAGAGCCATAATAACAATTGTGATTTACAAACATTATTGACTGTATATCTGAAGCAGGTGCACTGTTAAAAATAAAGATTCTTGGCATATGTGGTTCCATGAAGAATCTTTAAGATCCATGGAATTTTACCTTTTCACAAAGGTTTTTTCTAATAGTTTCTGTTGGTTCTTCTATGTCAGTGGTGTCCAAACCTTTTCTGCACTGTCCTGTAGTGTATATCTCCAACCCTAACTGAACACACCTGAACCAGCTAATCAAGGTCTTCAGTAACGTATAGGCAAGTGTGTTTTAAACCGGTTTGACCTAAACTTTGCAGGATGTTGGCCTTCCAGGAGCAGGACTGGACATCAAAGTTCTATAGCATCGTTGTGAAAACTCCATGTCAGAACCTTTTTTCTTTTCTTTTTTTTGTAGTGTAGTTGTAGATTACTGGAGTAAAAAAATACCTGGGAGGGTTTGCAGAATTAGGGTTGCATGATGGTCGTCGTGCAGCATTGGGGGCAGACAGCCGCATGTGGGTTTGCACTTGTCGATTCTGCCACGGAGTTAAATTTGTATCAGCTAGGCTCCGCTCAATAGCTATCTGCAACAGCTGTTCTTCAGACAAGTGTGCATAAGCGCTGAAGTCCTCCAGGTCATCTTTTGTTGTCATCGAAGCAGCCATTGTCATACTGGCTGCTGCCATTTTGCACCTGTGATAGTATAACTGACAGACATTCAAATAAAATAGTTCTAATCAATCACACAAACTGAAAATAAATAAAAAATATATAATAATATAAATAAAGGACATTTCATACTAATATAAGGTTATGTTCTAGTTTTTATCACTGTTAAAAATTCAGTTTTTCCACTGTACACAAATTCCCTTACAACTTCTAACAACATCATCACTATAATTCATCACTACTATCACTGAGAAGTCTACCTACCTTTCTACAGGATATCAATAATTGTACGTTGAATGTGGTGCGTGTGAATCTTCTCCTTTATGTGTAAAGCAGCTACTGCTGCAAGCTTTATGAAGAGTCTCTGAGAGATCTTGATTTCACATCACGGTGTAAACAAACCGATTGCCGTATTAATATATCTGCTTGCATGTGATTCATTAGAGCATGTCTGGCTTAGATGTGACATGATCTTCCTTGCATAAGGGCCAAGAGCAGGAGATCTGTTTAAAAAAAAAAAGGAAAAATAGTTTTTCCCTGAAACTAGAAAACAGCATTTAACTCAAACTTCCATAAATTTATAAAATAAATGATAATGAAGGAATATATAAATATATACAAATATGTATATATAAAAATATGTTTCAATCCTGTGTGACTTAACACATTTCCTTTTAACATTTGAATCTGTAAAATATACACTATACATAAAAAAGGTGTAAAAGCTGTCACTTTATGGGTAAATAAGGAACTTTTTGCACTTATTTACCAAAAAAGGGTGCATTTAATACCTTTTGAAAGGATACCGCCCCAGTGACAGCTTTTGTACTGTACTATTTTGTGTCCTGTAATGACCAGTCAGGCTTTCTACACACTGTTCTGCCCTATACCATGTATTATTTACATAAGTCAATATCATTACGTGGTCTATGGCTTGAGTGACCTAGTTTTCAAGACAGCTGTCTCTGAATGCTGCCATGTGCTAAAAACTTCTCTGTGACACTGTAAACATCTCAGATGGATACTCATACCTCTTGTCCTATTAAATGACTCATGTGTTTTCCTCTGTAGCTGTGTGGCAATAAAGGCTTGGAGCTTCAAAATATTGCAAGTAATAATGAAGCATGAAGGTAGATGCTAGATATTTTAATAATAAACCAGATTTCTAATCAACATTTGATCCAAACACGCTGTTCAGTCTGCATCTTGGTGGTATTCTATATACACTTGTGCTTTTGGTTTTATTTCTGTGTAGATGCTTAGGAAAAAAACAGCTTTCATTCTGCTCATTGGCTAAATTATCATCACATTGTGTACAGTGTTATGGGAAAGTCTCTTTTAAGACAAGGGTATTCTAGTCTTTGGTTATTGGTAAAATTATGTATTATTTATTGATTCCTTTATTTCAGTAATTAATAAATTAACTCAAAATAGTCATTCATGTATACCATCAGCTTGTTTTTTTCCACTCAGGCTGAAATAAATGTCACAATTTAAGCTTGAATGCATGAAACGAGCTGCACAGACCACAGACTCCCACTGGTTCCTAATGCATACAGTCAGTACATTAGCACCACCATCTGGTTAAAATATGTCACAAAAGAAGACAAATATTTCTTGTAAGATATTTTTAAATATTATTCTGACTAAACCATTACAGGGCTTCTCATATACTTAAATAAAAAACAAGTTTGATCATATTTAGCATCATTCATTGAAAAAAGTATGTATGTACTTAAAAAAAAATAAATAAATATATATATATATATATATATATATATTTTTTTTTTTTAGTACATACATACTTTTTTTTTTTCAACCCAATCAACCCAATAGAATCACCCGAGTACAACCAAGGCTTAAGGTTTCTTAAGGTAACAACACCTCTGGAATTTACAACAATATTATAGTAAATAATGTGGGATTATAGTGTTAAAATGTTGGATTATTGATCAGCGAGGACCTTACTTAGCTAGAGAAGTAGTTCACACAAATGTGAAGTCATTAATTTTGATATATTCAGAGTGGAATGCATATTTTTTTTTAGATATCTGAGAATACACTTGTTGAGATGAGAATATGTACAGTAAGGTGACTGTTGTCAGTCTAGCAGTGATGTGAGAAACTCAGATCAGGGGGCTAAACATGGATTCTATGAGATCCCAGTGGTAAAGAGACTAAACCTTTGCAGCTGCCCTGATATGACCTGTTATCCAAGAGGGATATAAACAAGGATAGTGAAGATCTCTGGAGGCCAGACTAGCATTTAGTTATTTCACACAGGCTTCTAGAAATAACCTGACTCTGCATGACTTCAACAAATCGAAGTGAAGGGTAAATCAGTAAGACATTTTACTGACTTACAGATTTTGGGCTTCTTAAACTTTACCAGTTGGTCCTTGTGCCGATTTATTTGTTTCATAACTTGGAAGAGCTCAACTGAGACTGTTTTATAGCAATACATAAACAGTATTGAGTCTCTTGAGCCTTGCAGCAAAATGGCTATCCTTTACAGAAATGAACTGCAGTTTAATTGCAGTATTATTTTAATAATATGTTGTAATATGATGCTGTTCTACACAAATTAAGGTAAACATTTTTAACTGTAGTACTGATTTTATTATATATTGCAATACAACTACATTTGAATGAAGTACTTGAATTTCATTATAGTGAAACCACGGTACAGCTACCGTTCACTTTTGACTTCCTTATAATTGAACTATGCAGTGCACATACAGTTCATTGTAGTGCAACTGCATTTTATAGTTTTGTGCAATAAAAGTTCATATAAACAAATTAAAAGTATAGTAGGCTACTAATGCTGTGCTGTACATAGAAGTCCACTGTAGTGTACTAACTCCAATACCTACAACTGAGAAAAAATTAAATTAAATTAAATGGTAAACATTTGGCAAAAAGGAACACAGTAGTAGCATAAAGGCTACTATTATGCATTTCACGTTTGCAGTATTAATGTAATTAAAAATACACTATCCAAGTTACCACAGTTAAAAATCAACTCTAATACTACATCCCTTAGGTAGTTTAAATGTAGCTATTAAGTAACTTTTTAGCATTCTTAATTGTTGTGTAAATGTGTTTAGCCTAAATTAATGCGCACTGGTTTACAAGTTAACACAACGAGCAAAATGTCACACTTTTAGTTTGTTCCAAGCCGAACGTTTACCCGGAATTAGCCATATTTAGAATATTAGGCCGTAAGTAAACGTAATCGATTACAACACGACAGTCAAAACCATTCAGTAAATGTTCTGTTCTGAGTCCATTTCGATGACGAACTTCGGCCGAACGTTGACGTTCCAGACGCTCTGAGCTGCTGTGGCATGCTGTCTCCATGGAAACCAGTTTAGTTGGTGCAGTGCGTTTGCGTGGTTTGAATATTCCTGCTTGCTAGCACATCCACAATATAAAAGACGTAGCTTTTATGAAACGATCCGTGCTGCCATTTGAGCTAGATTTACAGAGGATCGCTCGCGGTGAGCATAAACTAGACAAAATGCACGTCTTTATCGAGAGGAGTTTTTTCGACAGGCCATTTTTTTCAACTTTGTTGTCGTATTATTAGCGAGCTAACGTCAACCGAACCAGGTGAACAGGTATGTGTGACCAGGTTAACCTGCAAATGTAGTGGACGTCAGCTGCTCTCTTACATTTAGGAATATCAGGGATCTTTTCTTCATATGACAACAGCCATATCTGGATGTTTTTAATCAAAAGCGGGGAAAGGATTTCGTTTTGCATCACCAGCACGCGCTGACCACAAGCACTCGACATCTCGAGCTGCTCCAGTGGGAAGACGCGTAACGTTACCGAATCCATCTTTTTCTCGGAAAGTAAGCAACACTTTTATCGAAGGAATCCCTTACTATGTGCCGCCAGCGCACGCGCGTCAGCTGAAAGCGCGTGTAGAAACTGCACAAACAATTGAACACCACGCAAATAAATTAGTGATAGATCAAGCTTTGCAACCAGTGGGACGCGTTTGTCGTGGGAGGATCGTCCTCTCTTCATCAAAGACATCACATCAGTCATTCACTGTCAAGGAGCCACAATAATGACAGGACTTTGACACCCGCGTCTGACACATTGACTAAGACACTCAGGACAGATGTTTGTCAGGAAAATGACGCCGAGCCAGTCCAGTTTGTTTGGAGAGATAGATGACCTGCAGGATCTTACTTTCATAGAGAGACCGATACGCAGGAGCTTGAAGGTATGTATAATGTTTCCTTCTCTCGATAAATGACTGCTAACTGTTTGCTTCGTATAGTAACGTTACACATGAGCTGCTTAACGAAAACTGTAACAATGAGGCATTTAATGATTGAATACTTGCTATATGTTAAAGAGTGGAGGAATTTTTGGACGCTCAGATGATTTCTTTAGGGAAACATTAAAACAGAAAACATTTACGCTATTTGACGCTTCCGCTTACTGTGTTGCGCGCCATGACCACTTATGCTATATTATCGCGTCTTATATTCTCTGTTATCTTTATTTAAAGTAGTAACTGTACTAGCATCCTTAGGGAAGGACGGGGGTTGCCCACTTCAGTCTGCTGAGTGACGCAGTTTCTGTCAGCTGTCCGCATCACCGCTTCGCCTCCTCGTTTTCGCGCCTCACCACTGCGGAATAGAGGATTTCCACTTCAAACCAGAACGTTATTCCTATTACTACCGCGAATTCCTTCACGTAAAGCAGTTGCAGTCACATGGAGTTGTGTAAACGTCGTGTTGGGCGTCTCTGCAATCATGTACCTGGCAGCAGTGAAGTTGACCAAGGATACTCTCTCATCTCTCAGCATCACGTATGCGGGAATAATGCAACGCCTACATAGGGGGCGGGTGTTTTCTGTCCCTTATCTTTTTTTTTAATGGGGAGGTTCCAAAGAAAAGCATCGTGGCTCTGAGAGCCCTAAAGTAATAGACTAGGCACCCACACATGGCTCCCGTCCCCCACACTATCTCTTCCCACGCAGTCCCTCTTGCCTCGCATCCTGCCTCCCTGCAGCCTCCTCACATATTTGGCTGAGTCATCTGTAATGGAATCTTGCCCAATTACTGGCCATTCTTTATTTAAGATGCACTACTTTTGCAGATTTCGTCTTTGCTATGGAGACACTCATCATTTTATGCTGATAACTTTTGCTTCCTTCTTTATTAGAGCACTGTGTTCTTTTGTAAAGTGCTGATAGCAAGGCCAGGTTTCATTGCTGTTCATCTTGTTTCCACCATTTGCAGACTGCAGAAGAGATTGACAAGCTCACTGTGGATGAAGATCTGAATGATATTGAGCGAGCAGTCTACCTTCTCAGGTAAAATATGACCAATTTGTAGTAGTACCAGTACCACTATGATTTATCTTCTCTGTAATATATAGGGTTAGGTTTGTTATAAGTTTGCTAGATAATGACCATAAAGACACCTCCATACCAGTGAACAACAACCTTCTTTTTGTCTTGTTAAATGCTTGAGATCTTTAAAGTCAAGTGCATTCTGATAGGTTGCCTGTGTTTTTATCATTCATTAGCTTGACAATTATAACGATCATTAGTGTCAGATCATTACTTCCATTTTCTGACATACATAAAATTTGTTAAAAGGGTTGGTTGTTGATTGGATGGATAGATACTCCCATCTGAATGGTCTTTGTTGCATAGACTTAAATATAGGCAACCATTAATATACAGTAATGTCACCATTTACTGACAAACTTAACATTTTTTTAAAAAATATATCACTTGAACAAGATACAAACATAAATCTGTTAAGCTCCATCATCTCATTTTCAGGTAGGAGGCTGAGGTCTCTAGGGTTGCCAGTTTTGTTTCTTGTTAAAACTGTGCTATGCTTTGCATCATTACTCAAGTCTATGTGTCCCAGATTGTCGAAATCAGTGCTCATTACTCCTTCTTTCCACTTGACACTCTGGAAACTGTTTACCCCCGCCAGCATTGTTTGCTGCAACTGTTTAGCCAAATGTGTATACGGGGTAAGCTGACCGCACAACAACTTCTCAATGCTTGCTGACTGGCACAGAACATCCAGCTCAGTGGGTCAGGGCAGGCGGTGTCATCGCCGCTGTACTAGTCTTATGAATAATGGATCACTTGAATGGTCTCTCACTGATATCTAGGTAGAGCTAGCGGACTGCATGCTTATCTTGAAGGACTTTAGGGAGTCACCACTCTAAAGTTTCAATGTTACTGTCGCTCAGATACAGGTTTAGCAGTGATATAGTGTAATCTGATCATTAAAGTTTAATAGATATGGTGCTGATTACTAGGGAGGATTTGATCAGATTCCCCTGGAATCTGCACATCTAGGGTTTGTCTATTCTTACAGTACCATGAATTTATAGTTAGCAAATGCACATCAGCATATTCTTGGTTAAGCATTGTTTTAGTTGGGTTTTAGACAAGTTTAAGAAGTTTAAGAACATTCCAAACTGAACACTGAACAAAAGTTATAATAGAAGGGGGACTTTTAATGATTAGTTTTTTTTTTTTGAAACTGTTAGTTATAAGTTTGCTAGATAATGACCATAAAGACACCTCCGTACCAGTGAACGACAACCTTCTTTTTGTCTTCTTAAATGCTTGAGATCTTTAAAGTCAAGTGCATTCTGATAGGTTGCCTGTGTTTTTATCGTTCATCAGCTTGACAATTATAACGATCATTAGTGTCAGATCATTACTTCCATAGTTTTTTTATTTATACAGTAGTTTTTGTTATACCTATCAGTTTATTATAAATAATTGTTTGCATCTATTTGAATCTATGTAAGCATGTTTTCAAAATGCATGTTTTGAAATTGCTTAGAATCAGCATGAATCTGTTTCAACATATCAACATTTTTGAGAACAATTACATTTATTCAGTTATAAAGTATTAACATGGATAAAATATGGCTAGTTGTGGAACAAACCATATTTATTTAATTAGAATTTATGAGAAATTGGATTTATTGATGATAAATGCATAAACTTATACAGTACAACAAAAATATGCATCACATTTATAGCATTGGTTTATTGATGCCAAAACTGAATGGAAAGTGTATATGCAAAAACATAAGTCCTACTTTTTTGGCTTACATCATTTTGAATGTATATATTAATAGATTTCATTTATACGTATGGCAGACATCCAAAACGCTCCGAGAATCAAACCACAATTTTGACATTCAGTTTTTTCGCTTTGTGAATTCTAAGTTAGTATATACTGTAGACATATTTTCACATCATCAGGAGCACCATTGTTTTTGACATTTATGGAGTCAGCTTCTGTAGTCCATCTCCCTCTATTTAGTTCTTGTCCCCTAGTCCATGATATATAGACATTGGTTTCTTGCTACTAGAATAACACGGCAGTAGCTGACCTGTTGTCTGAAGCTGTATACTTCCATGAAGAAAATGCTTGGACCAAATATCCAAACTATTTCTTACTATGCTTTTTGACCCAAAACTCAAGACACTTCCCTTTTTTGAATGTCTGATTTTGTCCATCTTTAACCTATAAAACTCTATATTGCTTCTTGCCTGTGCTAATTAAGTGCCAGAGTCGGTCCACAGCCCAACTCCCTCGGGTGGCAAACTAGTTCTGAGAACAATTTAATTGCCCCTGTTCGCTGTCATTTGGCACGTAAAAGCAGGCTGCCAGAGCATCTGTAAGATGACAGGAAAGAGAGTGCTTGTTAAGAAATGGATGAATGGTAAAAAAGGAGGTGTTTCTGATGTGCAGACACCTCATAGATTGGTTACGCAAACGTGATGCCATCTTAGTGAGCCATTTTTAGCATTTTGCACACCTATTCATTTTGTATTGTATAAACCAATATCATATATCAGTGTATCAACATTGTCAAGTTGTTTGTTGTCTGTGACAACTTTGTAATTATTCTCAATTATGAAGCTTGATAATCCACATGAATATCAAGTAACCCTTCAGAATGCCAAATTCTCAGTTTTACATGACGGCTTAATGTCATGATTTTGTTATTATTTCACTGTTGTACACTATGCTTTCTACATTCCCAATGCATTGCATGCCTTGCAAAAATTATATTTTGGTCCCTTTATCCATGATTCCCCTTGCATGTCTCATTGGGCTTACTTTCCAAATATGCTACAATACATAAATAACTTTGGAATTGTGCATTTCGTATGCAGTTTGAATAGCAGGTAAACACTCACTGCCTTTGATGAAGTAAGACTTGGCCAGAAAAGTTTAGATGAGGCTCAGTGAAAGATTTTTCCATTCTGGTGTGCTGATGTCAGGAACAGCACTGAATGCGTCACTGCTCTTGCTGAGAGTCATACTGATGAGGCTGCAGGGTTTTACTGTAAAGCCCTATTCACACCAAGGACCATAACTATAAAAATAACAATATTTATGTACACAACAGCAAACAATATCATCTGTTTATTCTAAGCTCAGTCGTATCTGCTGTTTTAAATTCTCAAGCTCGTTTCAGCAGTTGGTTCTTCAGCTGGAAAAAATCTTTTTGAAAATAATCTCAACAATATTGTTTCTCTGTGCCTTTATTTAACAATTTTTAGAACTGTATCTTTGTAGTTATTGTGCTTGGTGTGAACAACCTTAAGACATGCTTTTTGTTGTTTGTGTCAGGAATTGTTTGTTAAAATGACTCTGTTAGGGTATTCAGGTGTTTCGTTAGCATGGTCCCAGTTGGTAGATGACTGTAACTACATGATCTACACTGATGTTTATTAAAACATAGCCATGTATTATTTGAATGATTTTTTTGCAAGCAACGCTTCCCACTTTTCACCATTTACATGAATTTGCTAATCTTCAAAACATTGATACTTTAAGAGCATTATGGAATGAAGCACGTGCACAATAGAAGAAAGTGTCATTTAGGATATGAAATGATTGTTTACAGACTGCCTGCAAACAGCCTGTGCTCTACACTTTTTTTCCCAGCATCATCATTGGCCCTGTTGGGGTTGGAAGGATTAGAGAGGCTGCCAAATGTAAACTAATTACTAAGTGGGCTTTGTTTAGGTTTCATTACAGTCCTGCTGGCTCAACAATCAACTGCAGACTCATTTCTTTTGGAGGGGGAGATTTCAAACAGTGTATCACTTTTTGCCACTGCATGTTGCCTACTTCAATTCTCTCTCATTCGTAACTTTGTGTTGAAACTCAAGACACACTTGAGCTCAGCCTGGGTTTGATGTGATACTGTAATAATTGTAATACTGGTCCTTTTCAAAGATTCCAAACCCAAGGTAAAGTGTTTCCAAAATTAGGTTTTATTTTATCATATAACCTTCCATAGGAAAGAAGATTATGTTTTCTTTAGACAGCACTGACAGACGCTTTTGCTTTCCATTTTGGCTTTCAGATTATTTCAGAGAAGTAGTTCAATGTAATCTCACATTAGTTTCCTCTAGAGAATCAGATTTCATGAAGTCTGCAGATTTCATGAAGAATTCCAATTTTTCACTAGATTCTTCCTAAATAAAATGAAGTCAAATGTTACCCACGTTCATATTTTTTCTCAGTTAATTTAATTTTATAGCTCCATTTAGTATCTCATTTGCTTCTTTTTTCGTTTTTATTTCTCTTCATTTTACAAGAAACAAACTGAAATCTGAAATCTCCATGAGGTCTCTTGAGCTATGGAAAAGCAACTTCTAAATTCAATAAAATGTTTTTCTAGGCTGAGGCCATTGTGTATCGTTCATTCACCAGGGAAATCTAATTACAAATGCGAGCGTAGCTCTTTTTACTTTCTGACCACTTTCCAGCCAGGACCTGGCCGGAGCAAACAGAGCCTCTAGACTCAAAGCAGTGGGATTGTGTTTCCAAACCATTCAGCACCTGGTCTTTAGCTGATTATGTCTTTCGTCTTTGTATAGATGCCAGCTGCTCTTCTTTCTGCATGGTACCTCTGTCATTTAGTATATAAACACAAGCTTTGCTGAGGTGCTGCACATTATTGACCATATTCAAAAAGTGCACAAAGCATGACCAAATTACTCTCTTCTTAGACGAACTTGGCAGCAGGTCAGGCTGCTTCTTGGTTATTAAATAACCGTCTGCCAACAAAGGACACAGGAGGACAACCAATCCCTGAAAAAGTAATGAATACCTGTTTATGGTTCATTATTTAGAACAACAGCACACATGAGAGACTGATAGACATGAGAGTGTTCAGAGAGAACGTCTAGGAGGTTTAGCTGCACTAAGCTTTAGAGGGTTCTGCTTCAATGGTAAAAACAACTACAACACAATGGTTCTATAAATAATCTGAGCATGTAGGCGTTTCCTTACATTTATGGATACTTGCACATTTCATCCAAAATAAGATGGCTAAAATGTTTAAAAAGAAATTTAAAGGTAGTAATTAAAGGTCATGATTGTGTTGTGCTGTTTTTTTCTAGTCAACCGAATGTTCTCTGACAAGTATTGATTAAAAAAAAATTAATGGTTTATTAGTAACTAATAAAATGTAAAAAAAACTGGTCATGTGATCTCAAGTTGGTGATCACAGTGAAAGAGAGACTATTGATATGGCTCGAGTATTTAGCTCATGTGACTCTTTTTTTCTTTCTAATATACTATTCATTTTATGTTTAAAACTTTTAAGTTTTTTTAAAGCACTTTATAGTGGCTGGATGTTTGTGAATGTAAACATATAGACAGATTTAGAATTTGAAGAAACTATCTCCTAGAGACAAGATTAAGCATCTACAGTAAAAAAATAAATTGAGTGAGGCTTCAGTGCTCTGCAAAACAGTAGTTAACTGGCATTTAAACCATTCACATGGAAGGCATTTAGCAGACACTCTTATACAGAGCAACTTGCAAAAAGTGCTTTGGCTTCGAATAAGAGGCCATTGTGATCAACAGATGGCAAGCATGCAACTCAGAGCATCATCTGCTAGAATAGGAAAGAAGTGCTTCCTGACCAAATGCAAACAAGTGTGAACAAGTTCAAAGAAACCTATCGTTATATGCAACACAAGTAGTTTTGTTAATTAATCCAAGTATTATTGAGTCTTGACCCTGCATCTGAAGACTGGGATTGGTTCATTGTCCTGTAAATCATAATTCCCTAATGTTACTATAGTTGCCTATTGTTATTATAAGGACAATATCTTATAGATTTGCTATTTTTGAAAACAAAAACATTACAACATAAATATGGTACTTGAATGTGGTACATGAAATAAAATAAATGTCAGATTTCCAAAAACTTCTGAAATACAGCAGAACTACAACCATGTTATTTATATCACTGGCCATATTTCTATATTGTTCAGTTCTGGTGAGGATGTCCAACGGGCCAGCGTGATCATAAACCTGCCAATCCTGGTGCGTCAGAACCCAGCGGAGACCTTTCGCAGGGTGGTGCCAAAAGTCAGGGTAGGTAAACCAGTTATTTCATTTATTGCTTTTTGTTGTTAAGTTCCTTCTATGACTTCTTGGTACGTGCTGTTTGTGAATGATCATACAGAGCTCCATCTTCTACCCCAACAGGAAGTTCTCCATGTAGCTGGGGTGGATATGCAGCTCGCAGCAGCAGGATCTTTCCTGACTGTTCTCCAAGATGACATTGTCCTCATTCAGACACACACCCACTCAATCCTGCAGATAGTTCTCCAAAATCTCGACCACAGGGACACAGGTTGCCATTTTTTGAGAAAACTTGTAGAAAGTATATACAATACATTTGATGAGTCCTTATTATTTGCAGTCTTGTGAGTGAAATACAGTATATTAAACAAACACTACTGTTCCAAACTGTGGGGTCAGTATGATCCTTTTTTGGGGGATTTATTCAGCAAGGATGCATTACATTGATTAAATGTGAAAGTAAAGACATTTTCCTTTTTTAATAAAAGCTATTTATTTCTGTTTATCACAGAATCCTTAAAAAATATATTATAGTTTTCACAAAAAGTAACACAATTGTTTTGATATAAATAAAAATGTTTCTTCAGCACCAGATTAGCATATCAAAATGATTTCTTAAGAATCATGTGACTGAAGACTAAATTAATGGCTGCTGAAAATTCAGCTTTGCCATAAAATGTTTTTTTTAATATTTTGAAATGGAAAGGGTTATTGTAAATTGTAATAATTTTACAGTTACTGTTGATCCAATAAATGCAACCTTGTATAAGTTTCTTTTAAAAATATTGCTTGATAATTTTTTTTATTTGACAGAGCCCAAGCTTTTAAATGGGTGTGTGAGTAAAATATGCACATTTACTATATCTTTATTTTTAATAGTGGTCAGCAATGCTTGGTTGGAGACGTTGCTGTCGGCTATTGATGCTTTACCGAAGGAAACTATCAGGCAGGAGGTAATGACTACAGTATTTATCCCATGTGTCATTTCTAGACCCATGGGATATGACTTATAAATCAGCTATTAGTGTGAATTAAAATTCAGTTTGCTTTGATTGATTGTTTGCACAGATTCTGAGTCCTTTATTATCGAAACATCAGCTCTCCCAATCTGTCCCGGCACGTCTGGCCAGCTGTCGAATCTTAGGAAAGGTTGTTGGCAAGTTTGAGTCATCAATGTGAGTTCTACAGTGGAAACGCCGCTTAACCAATCAATTAAGAGGAGAGGAACAACGCATTATATGATATTTCTAATATAGAACAAATTTCTTCTTAATGTAATGACATTTAAGATGAAAAGTTTTAAAATGCACTGTGTTGGTTATTTGCTGACTTAAAATGTCTACCATGGCTTCCCTCTGCAGAGTGAAGAAAGACCTTTTGCCGCTGATCAGGTCACTGTGCCAGGACGTAGAGTACGAGGTGCGCGCATGCATGTGCCGCCAGCTGGAGAGCATCACCAGGGGAATTGGGTAAAAAGATATGAAGCAGAGCTTACGTGAAAAAGAACATATCTAATGCTGCCGAATCTAAATGACTTAATCCTATATGGAAAAGTACTGACATTGACTCAGATATATTAGATAGAACAACAGAGTATATTAAATAATTTAAAATGTAAATAGCATGTATAGTGTTCATTTTTATATAATTTTTTTTAGTTTGAGTGACAGACTGATGCTTAAACTTTAGAATAGTCTGTTTGAAATAATGTCTCCACCAAATATTTATATGAACAGTATCAGTATGTATCATAAGACAATTTTGTCTATATTGCTCTTTACCAGGCTGGATCACACTAAGGTGGAAGTGCTCCCTGAACTGGTTGAGCTGGCCCAAGATGAAGCCAGTACTGTGAGACTGGCAGCTTTCGACACCATCATCAACCTTTTAGAAATGTTTGACAGTGGTAAGCTATTGTTTATTGAATTAATTTGATTCTCATGTTAGTTATTTTATAAATGGCAACAATTATTAATCTAATAAAATACTTTGAACGAAGCTCACTCTTAATGTAAAACCATTGTTGTTGTTTTTGTTTTTTAAATGCTCTGGTTAATTTTCTTCTTTAAGACTAATGGAATGATTGACTGATGATTTTATTAAACTTTATCTATTTATTTCTACTTTATATCTATCTATTAATGGAGTGATGACGTGTATTCAAAATCTTCTGAATGACCAAATGAAACCTGGCTTTATCCAATATTCATATTTCTATTCTGAAATTGTATACAAATGAATGTATTTTTCATTAAACAAAGCCTGATTTGCATATTAAAACATAACATTTCCAAAAACTTTTTCAAAACAAAACAATTATATTAATGTTAATTGTGATTAATGAACTGGGGAGGTGTGGTGATATCTATGTAGTGTCTTACTTTAGGGGATATTAACAGTGTTAGTGTCAGCTTTTCTGCTCTTGATGTCAGACAACATTTGCATTATTTCACAAAGTACTGTTTGAAACGCATTCTGCATACCTGCTCATATCATCAGACTCAGCTTTTTTTTATTTCCTTATCTTAAACGCGGTATTTTGTATGCTGGGACATCAGATTCAGATACTGGCATGTGGCTCCTTTTTGAAAAGATGCTGAAAGTTGTCTCACACTCTTTCTCTGTCATCCTCTCACCCTCTTTTCTTTTCTGTCACCATTTTTTTTATAGATGATAGGACTTGTGTCATATTTCCCTTGGTAAAGGCATTCTGTGAAAAATGCTTCAAAGGGGATGAGGCAGTGCTGGCCTCCCTGTCCTTCCAATATGGAAAGCTTTGTCACGGTCTCTCAGGTGACTGTCCGCTACCTTTTTGCGTCTTTCTGAAATGTTTTAGAAATACAGTCCATGAGTCATGAAATGAAGTTTTCTATCTCTGGTTTGAACAGAGTCTTTTACTGATGAGCAGCACCTCTGGTTTCTGGAGTTTTATAAGAAGCTGTGCTGTCTGGGTTTGCAGCATGAAAATGGGCATTGCGAGAGCCAGCCCTACCCACTGGAGCTGGAGAACAAATACGCCCTAGTGCGCAGGAATTGTGCCTACAACTTTCCTGTGAGTTTCCCTGCCTTGCATCTATATGGGTTTCGTTCTGAAGTCTAAACAAAATTGCCTCGCTGCCTTAATAAAAGCTTTTGTTTTGCATTGCTTGTTTGGAAAGTTGATCTTTTTCAGAAAAAAATTTATTTGAAGGTCTTTTGACCAACCGTTTTCAGGCACTATTATCTATTTTTAACGTCTGTCAGTGGAGGCAAAGTCATCTAGAATAGCTCAACAGCTCATTTGAGGAAATTAGACCTCTGTCTGCTCTATTATCAGTGTCTGAAGTGGTCCTTTGTTGTTAGTGTGGTTATATATAGCTGCATTCGCTCAGAATAAGTTTGCAAACAGTCTTAGATGTAGGTGGATGAACATTATGTCTAAGAAACCAGTCGTTTTTTAAAAGGGACACAAAAGCGTGATGAAAGTGTCATAAAAGTCTTTATGACTTGTATGTTATAATTTATTATTTACTGATAATGTTTCCTTCTAACAAGCTTCTATCAGTAAATTTCCATGAATGTGGATATATCGAAAAAACATAAAAAAAATACCATAAAAATATTTTTTGAGTATTTTTTAAAATAGAAAATTCAAAAGCACAGCTTTTATTTAAAATATTTAGTAGTATATATATATTTTAAGATGACTTTCTTGAATAATTGATAAGCATATTGCTGTGCGTCTGAAGCCTTGTCTGTAGATTTTCTTCTCTGTATTTATTTTCAGGCCATAGTGTTATTTGCCGATCCAAACCACTTTCTGTCTGAATTATATCGTACCTTCTCAAGTCTTTGTCATGATCCTGAGATTTCAGTACGGAGGACGGCAGCTGGTGGTTTCCATGAGGTACAAACTCAGAGACTCATTTAAACATATTTTTATCATAGTACACAATGTGACTCACATTTTGACAGGTAGCAGTGCCTCAATTCAGAATGTACAATAGCATCTTTTCCAATCCCTCTGCTTTAGGTGGTCAAATTGCTGGGCCCAAATGTGCATTACATACACAAAGAGCTAATCACTTTGCTGCAGGATGACTCATTAGAGGTGAGACCTGAATAAATGTGTGTGTGTGTGTGTGTGTGTGTTTGTTTATTAAAAGAGCTTTCAGCTGTCTGTGACAGCTTCAGTCAGCACAGTCTTGGCACACTGTGCTGTGCGAGACATGGCTACTTTCTTCACTGAAAGATGTGGTCTTTCTCAGAACCCCTACTGACTGCTGAGTTCACTTGAACAAATAGCCATCTGACCATTCAAAACGCCCTTCTCACAAGGCAAGCGGAGCTTATGTGACTTTTGTATTTGGATGCATATTAGGCAAGAAATTCCCTTCTGGAGTGTGTGTGAAGTAGAAAAATACAATGATTTGGTTCTGTCTTTGTAATGGATTATCAGAAATAATCTACTGTACTTGTAGACCTTAAAGGTGAAGTGTGTAATGTCTGACCCACATAATTGAAACTGAAACAAAATGGCAGGTTTTCCAAAAAATCACCCCCGTTTGCAATTGATCACAATTTGATTTGATATTTGGATACTGTTTTAGCATCAAAAAACTTACACACATCACCTTTAACACAAAACTACCAAAAATTCTTCTTAGGCACCAGACATACCATGCCTACGTCTGTGTGCAGCTGTGTGCACAAGTGTGTGAGTCTTTGCGGAGGTTGCATGCTACTGTGTAGGATGAATGAATGCATTGCACCTCCCTAGCTAAGGCTAGAGTGTGGTATTGTTTATTCTATCATGATCCTCTGAGCGGTGTTAGTCACTCACTGCATTAGCATCTACTATAGTGCAACGCTCCCTGAGCCATCAGACATAGTGATTTTCATGATTAATGATGATGGAAACCCAACATTATAGACTATTATAGTCAGTGATCTCACACCAGCTTATCTCCAATTTTAGAATCCCTTTCTGGGGTAGCAGAAATATGTTTCCGAAATGATCTGATGATGGGAAGGCTTTGTTGATTTGCATTAGCTCAGTGCTATTATGTCTGCAGGTTTTGGATGCTCTGTTGAACAATCTTCAAGAGACTTTAGAGCTGGCCACTTCCAGAGGGGAGGGAGCAGGACCTGAGAGCAAGGTACCTGCTTTATTTTTTGATGCTTTTAGTTAGAATTATCTCTTGGGACTTTTTGTTATCTTTCAGACTTTTAGTTTTACACGCACTATTTATGGTCTTAATAGTAATAAACTCAATTTTGATGTCCTTTCTTAAAAATATTTATATAAAAATTAATTATTTTATGCTTCCAAACAATTAATCACATCCTAAATAAAAGCTTTTGTTTGCATAATATGTTTGTGTACTTATTTATTATGTATATTTATTATGTATACATAAATGCACACAAATGCATGCATTCATTTCAGAAAAAAAATGATGTTTAAATTAAATCTATTAATATATAATATAAATTAAATGAATATAAATATTTTCTAAATACAGTCTGTCTGTATGTGTGTGAGTGTGTGTGTGTGCGTTTATATATACATAATAAATATACACAGTACACACACACATATTATGTAAACAAAAACTTCTTTAACATCTTCTCAAACATAACATAATATAACAACACTGTATGAGCGTATACTTAAAGTACTTCTATTTGCTAATGAATCAAATGATATTCAATATATTGACTTGTTTTTTTTTAAGGCTCCTTTTTTTTAATGTTTCTTGTAAGAAATCTTCAAAAATAAGAAGTCTTTACTGTCACTTTTGATTAATTGCATCCTTGCTGAATAAAAGTATTGATTAAAACAATGACCCCAAATAGTTTCAATAGTGGTGTAGGTCTCGCTCTCACCCCTACAGCAGGTGAATATACCAGACTTGGTGCCTGCCTTGGTAGCAGCAGAACAGAAAGCAGCCTCCTCGCTGCACTGGCGCGTTCATGAGAAACTCCTGCAGTGCTACTCCTGTCTGCCCCGTGTCATCTCTGGAGACCAGATCTACTTCCGCTTCTTTCAGAGGATGTTCAGCATCATCACTACCAATGTAAACCTTCTACACACACACTGCTGCCTGTTGATTGGCTCAATTTTAAGCATATATTTCAACTGTCCTATTGTTCTAGAATGTTCTGCCAGTCCAGCGGGAAGCTGTCAGGACGTTATGTGTGTTCTTGCGCTATAACCGCAAACAGGAACAGCGGCAAGAGATAATCAGCAAAATAAAGCAAGGTAAAAAAGCAAGATCTGCTTATATTACATTTTTGTGTATGAGATTCAGTAATTCGGTTGGTCAGGATTGTTTCTCTTCTAAATTTAAGAGCTTGCTCAAGGTAGAAGCTACTGGAACAGGCTTCGTTATCTGGACATGTGTGAAATCACAATAGACCTCTTCTCCAAGTCGTATTTTTGCAAACATTTCCTTATTCCAGCGCTTGAGTTGGTCAGTGACCCCGTAGCCAATGTCAGGTGAACAGCTCACATGTTTTTAAACTTTGGTTATTGCATCCTTGTTTACTGTGCCATGACTAATGCTTATTGATTGTTTTATTCAAACAAAAATAAATATTCTGGCAGGTACAAGCTCTGCTATATGTTACCCAAACTGAGATCCACCATCAAGCCAACAGACAAACATCTACTTCAACAGCTGGAGTTCTGTGTGCGGAAATTGTTGTGCCGTGAGAAGGACAAAGATGTAGTGGTAACTTTGCGCAAGGTGAGCCTCTCATTATTAAAATAATAATAAAGTTTTTGTGATCCATGTATATAAAATAATCCTCACAGAGAAGTTCATATCAAGCAACTTGAACTCAGCATTATCAACTTTAACCTACTGTTTTGTCTGTTAAAAACTGTAAATGTAAGGATTTTTTAAATATAGAATACTATTTCATAAATAAAAGTAATTAAATCCTTAAACTGTTTTATTATGTTTTCTTAGACAGTTCTAGAGCTGGACAAAATGGACATAACAGAGCCGGTATGAAAGATCTGTTACTTTGATACTTTCCATTTAGTAGTTTTGAACAATTTTGTATACCATCTTCTTTTTCTTCCTTTTATATTCATAGTATCATAAAAGGCATGAAAGAGAGCTTTTGGATCAGAAAAAGGAGAAGGAGGAGACTCTTTTACTTGAAATGGTGAGCGATTTACCCTTTTTAATCATTTTATGAAGACCACAAGATTGTAATCATTTATTTTTAATAGGTTTTTCATTATGTGAAAATTGTACTTTTTAATGTCAGAACAAATAAGACAAAAATATCACTTTAAACATCACTGCTGTGCTTGTGGTTTTGTTACACATAGGAACTGCTAGAAAGACAGCAGAGTGAGGCAAAACTAGCTGGAGATAAACAGTCAGAGAAGAAACGTGAGTGGCATTCATTCATACACCCTCTCTCTCAAATTTTGGAAGTTTTATCAGCTTACATTTGTACATTTCTCAAATGTATGTGGGTGTTACTTGTTTAGTTTATAATGCTTTTGTAATGCAGAACGAGAAAGCAAATCAGGCCTCTCTGGTAGTAAAGGAATGTCAGGATCTACATCAGGAGCAACATCATCCTCTTCTGCTGGTTAGCATCCTTCCTGATGTACATTAATGTTAAATGAATAACAAAAACATTGCATTTGTTTTACTATACGTGACCCTGGAGCACAAAACAGTAGCACAGGTATATTTGTAGCAATAACCAAAAATACATTGTATTGGTCAAAATGAGAAATTCTTATTTCATGCCAGTGATCATTAGGATGTTAAGTAAAGATCCAAGATGTTCCATGAAGATATTTTGTGAATTTCTACTGTAAATATATTATAACTTAATTTTTGATTAGTAGTATGCATTGCTAAAAACTTCAACAGATTTTTTTATTTTTATTTTTTTGCACCATCAGATTCCAGATTTTTTAATTGTCCCATTCTAACAAATCATACATTAATGCAAAATTTACACTTATTACTGGTTTTGTGGTCCAGGGTCACATATAAACTACAATTCAAATGTTTGTAGTCATTTTTTTTAAAGAAATTAAGCATTTATTCAAGCAATTAAGCTTTAAACTGATCATAATTGACAGCTTTTAAAATTTAAAATATTTACATTTTCTATTTAACAAAGAATAAATAGGAAGTTCTGCAAATACCTGAGCAACAAATCAACATATTAGAATGATTTCTGAAGAATGATGTGACACTGAAGACTGGAGTAATGATGCTGAACGAAGTACATTTTAAAATAGATTAAGAATAGATTTACTGTGTTTTTAATCAAATGCAGCTTTTGCGAACTTAAGAGACTTCTTTGAAAAATGTGTAACATTTTTTTTCCCAGCCTCATTTTATTTTTACATTTACAAATGTCATACAAGGTTCGTTCTTTTAAGAAATGGAAGGTGTTTATTTTCCCAACACTGATAATGTTTGCAGGTAAGGAGATGCGAAGGGCCAAACTAGCTCGTAGTCGTTCTCTCAGCGGTCATCCCACGACACCCAAGATGACAAACCCGGACAAATCTTTGTACGTAATATAATCATCTCATCGCTCTTGTGCTGCCGTTGCAGTGGATTGCACCAGCTGAGTTCTGTCTGGATTTTGAATTTTGTCATGAATTTGCCATGACCCATCACCAGTAGTTATATATAATATTTATACTCACCATTTTCTCTTTAGAAAAATGAAGGATTCAGGAAGTTGCCCTGGATCCGGAAAGAGCGCTATGTTACCATTAAATGGTATCTATCAAATTTCATCATGAATTATAATGACTTGTGCTCTTTACCACAACCTTACTGTCATTTACCAGTATTCGTTTGTTTTCCAGATGATAACCTGCGACCCCACCACTTTAATGTTGCTTCATCAATCTCCCCCTCCCCATCATCCTCCTCCATGCCCGTCCTGATCCGCAGCAACACGAGCAGCTCTGTGGATCACCGGAGTAACGGGAATAAAGACACACAGTCTAGGAAGTTATCTGTGTACGTAGTCTGATCCTTTGCTGTTTAACCCTAACATTACATTAATCATGACATCTTGAGTGTAATTATTATATTATATGATTATAAACTGGAATGATTCAGCCAGACTGACCTCTGTGATGTTTTTCTATTTGTGTCTGACAGACAGCGGAAGTCAAATTCATTTGGAATGCAGTCTGGGAGAGAGTGATTACCACTTTGCCTTCTGACTTAAAGCCCCTTTCTACAAGACTTTTCATTCTGCAGCAGCAGCAACGTCCGTCCATTTTGATGTGTCCATTCTCTTCTATACCAGAAACGGTTTAAGATATGCTGGGGCATCAGTTAAGGTCTGCATTGATCCATTTCTGCCTTATTTCACACAAAATCTCGCACCATATGTCATAAAATGAAAACGAGAGTTGAGGAGTAATTGAATGTATTTAATTTACTGCCTCATTATTTTGTTTCTTGTATTATAGCATGCTTAGCAAATTCTCTGTTTTATATTTTTGAAGTGGCTAAGAGAAAAAGAAGCACTATGTATTTTTATGATTGAAGAGTTTTGGAACTCTCCATCCCATCCCACCAATGAGATTGTGCCTGGTGCTGCCTAGCACCTGACTGATTATCGCCAACATCTTAGTACCCAAATGAATAAAATTCATGTTGAATATGACGTGCTTTAATGAGTTGCATTTGAACCTGTTA
This sequence comes from Enteromius radiatus, assembly GCA_032357445.1. NCBI lineage: Eukaryota > Metazoa > Chordata > Actinopteri > Cypriniformes > Cyprinidae > Enteromius > Enteromius radiatus. The sequence goes on from JAUCMS010000045.1 coordinate 9,155,320, forward strand.
AAGTACTGATAAGAACACTATGCTGATACTGACAAATCTAACAGAAGCACAAAAATACGAGTTACTTGTCACATGTAACGTTATACTCTGTGGTAAACACTTCATCACGCCATCAATAAATCTCCTTAATCAACCATTTCAGAAAACACTATACATTTACAGTTGTGTTCCTAACCGGTCATTGTATTGTTATTATATTATACTGATAATCTTGTTTTAAAACATTAAAACTTTAAAATATTCTGTTACATTACACAAATAAATGTTCAATTCTAAGTTGGTTATTCAAGCAAAACAACAGATTAATCTAGGAGTAGGAATAAGATTGTAAGTATGCTACTAGTAGTTTCTCTGTTCATAATTAGTTCTTAGTTGGGTCAACCACACGTCCTATGTAGAGGATGCATTGTGTGGCTTCATGGTAGACGACAAAAATGAAGGGTCGGTTGAAAGTGAGCCTGGGAGGAAGAGGGGTCATAAAGATGCTGCTGGAGGCATCGGCCACTGAGCCTCCAGTCTCATCCACCTCCACAATGACCTTCTGTACCACCTGAAATCAAGAGGCATTGGTCAATACATGCTGGTATATCATATAATTTTATTATATAATATATATATATATACAGAGGCGGAAAATCTTTGGAGGGAGTTGAAAGTCTGTGTTGCCCAGCGACAGCCCCAAAACATTATTGCATGGAGGACTGGGCCAAAATACCAGCAACAGTGTGTGAAAACCTTGTGAAGACGTTCAGAAACCTCATTTTGTCTCTCATAGTTGAGGTATACCTTTGATGAAATCATTACAGGCCTCTCATCTTTTTAAGTGGGAGAACTTGCAAAATTGGTGGCTGACTAAATACTTTTTTGTCCCACTGTGTACAGTAGTCAACATTTGAAGTGGATCATAAAAGTTCATCAAAGTTGTCCTAAAACAAGAATGGGTATTGTTTTAGTCTTAGAACAACTTTGATGAAAGGTTTTGATCCACTTCAACTGTTGACGACTGTATATATACACATTTATTTATATATATAATGTTAAAGTGTGTGTATGCTTCCTTAGAGATACACACACACGGTGGTGGACAAAATGATTAGAACACTAGCTACACTTGTCACCAGCTAGTCAGTCATTTCTATCTCAAAATATTTCAGTTTTCTTTGTATTGTCGGAATGATCTCCCACCTCTGACAGTTTCAGGCCTTCATCGCTGCTGATTCCAGAGAGATCTGCAGTATTCCTGAAGATCTCTTTAATGCCCAGGCTGGGCAGACTCATACTTAGTGAGTTGGACTGCTTCAGTGAAAATCTGGGCAACTGAATCTCCAGCTTCCTGAGGACAGAGACAAAACTGATCTTTAGAGATCAACAGAAATGTGCCTTGAAATGGCATGTTTCTAGAGAGTTCTCGGTTCTATAAACTGTTTCAAGCATGTCATATGATTGCTCACTTTGGCTGCTCAGCATGAGTTTTATGGAGATTTGAATCATTTAAAAAACACACACATTGATTTGCGAAAATGTGAGAGACTGATTACATGACTCACGTCTTTTTCAGCTTTTCAACCCATCCACGAAACACTTGACCAGTCATGGATTCATCAATGTAAGTGTAGTCCACATCTTCATCTGGAAGAAGGACAAGCATGGCAATGCCCTCCTCACAAGGCAGTTTCAATATGCCAACCTTTAACGTGGGGTCATAGGCCAGAAAGTATTTGCCCGAGTGAAGCATCATGGGCACTTGCACAATCTTATACTTGTTCACATAGAAACGCTCCTCTTGGGTGAAGGTAACGTTGAAGGGTTGCAGCCATTGACCTGTTAAAGATCAAGAGATCATCTTTTCCACATTCACTTTTTTTACATGTTTCTCTGGAATACCCATGGGTTAGATGTTCATCTTATGGATAGGCTAACTGTATCATATTAGCATATATTAGAAAACAATATATGCAAATTTATATGGGCAATAGGAACTACTACTTGAAATATTATGATAAATTGTTAATTATGTCATTATTCACTTGTTTTCTCCTCACCTGTGAAAAAAGCCGCACTGATTAACATCGCCATGCTTTGTGGATCTACGTTCTCCACCACATCTCTGACCTTGTCCCCTGTTCGTTCTCTTATGTAATCATCGATACTTCCTTTGGCCTGCTGTCCACTGGCAAAATTCACATTTTTAACATCTGCATTATAAAACTGCTTAACCTGGCTGCTGAAGCCGTCATCTGCCTTGACGTCCTGCTTCATGAAGAGGCCAGTGGCCTGGATTTGAGCAGTCTTCTCCCTCAGCTGCTTGAGTTGGGTCTGGATCTGTTCTGGTTCTCTGTCTTTTTCCACACCTATACCCTCTAGGAGTTCGGTGCGAGAAGCCCCACCAGCCCCAGCTGCTAATGTGGCTAAGGCCAAGGTAGTCCCGAGGGTTGAAACGGCTACATTGTCATCATTTGAGCTAGCAATCTTGCTATACAAGCGGGTAGCAAAGTCGGCATTCTTAGTGACAAACTCGTCAACATCTGTGGTTTGCCCAAGAACGGACACAGCAAGGAGAGATGCTCGGACCAAGAGGGAGAAGGTGCCAATCTTCATGATGCTCTGGCAAAACAACATTTATAGGCATATTATTAATTTTATCATCATGAACCACATATAGCTATGTTATATACTGTAAAATAGCTGTTATATAAAGATGACATATAAAATTGTTTCGGTTAGAAAAAAAGACAAATATTTGAGGATGAATTGAATTCAATGCAATGACTGACTGATTTACAGATGCTTCTTAAAAGCCTGGCAGTATCGTATAATTAATAGAATAATTATACTAAAAGGCTTTTACTTTTACTGTACATGCTGGATCATTTAAATGCTTTAGAAATGTATTTAGCCTATACAATGTGATACAATAGGTTTTATTTGGATCAAGGCAAAATTATTCCTAAATGACAAAATAGAGTATATAATAGAAAACATACAAATTACTGCCTTTGATAAAGAGCTGATCCATAAGCATGACTGTGATCTTTGTACTTTTGACAGGTCATAGCTGTGAACAAATAACACGCGTTGCAAAGGATTGGATTATTTACGTCTGTTTTGTCTTTGTTCACGGTCTTTTTATTGTAAAAATCTCAAATATTAAGAGCTATTTTTTATATAGTTCGCAAAAGCCAATGTAGCTAGCTTGCAATGCAGAACGTTACGTAATGACTGTAACGTAATAAGTCTGTATTTTAAAATCACAGCTAGAAAAAGGCTAAACAAAAAAGCGTCTTTGAATTGGGATATAAAGGATAGTGGGATATAAAGCTCATGAACAGTCATGGTGATGGCAGGGTGTTCACAGTTAACGTTCCCCGAAGGTTTCATTCGCATCCAGACTGCGCTAACGTTAGCTTTGTCATCAAACATGATAGAAATGTTCAATAATTCAATAAAGTGTTAGAATTCTATCAGTTACTACTACAGACATGCACGGAGATTTAGGTTGCAAAAATATATATGGTGAAGGCCAAACTACTTACAAATGTATGATTCGACGTCAGTGCCCAGTGTCCTTATTAAACGACGAAGTTATAGACAGGAACGTTTCATCAGAATTCAGTGCAAACACAAAGCAATCAAATCGATTAAACTAGGAGTTCACATGTTGTCGCCATCAATAACAAACAAACCATACCTACGAAGACTACGCAACATCCGCCCTTTTCGCATCCATGATGAGGTGCGCAGTTTACGTAATGTCATCGCACATAAACAACGGTGCTTTGTACGGATATTTTGCATACTTTTCTGTATTTCTCTAATATTTATTTTTTCTTTGTGTTCCTTTTTGACAACGAAGTGGTTACGAATAATAATAACTTCAAAACAAAGAAATCAACTCAAACTTCTACATATCTAGTTGTTACTGGCAGGATATATACAAGCGCGACAAAATTGTCCAAGATAAGAAATTATTGTGCAAAATATAATAATTACATTACTAAAAGCTGTAAATTATGTAAATTGAAATACTCAAAGGTTTGAATAAAACGTTCACGTAATCACAAATGGCTGCGATTGGTTAATCCGGTCTTTCTTACCAACGCTGAGAAAAGTAACATGTACCATGGTACCACGTGACAGGTCAATTTGTTTTTAATCCATGGTGGAGAAGTGTCTCGGTGACGGACTGTAAGATAAGTGCAGAACAGTCTCTTTAGTTTAGGGGATTTGGTTTGAAGCAGTTATTGTACCCAAAAGTTAAGCACCCTTTGGCTTACAAAATGTAGCTAACAAAAACAAACTTGAAACGCTGTAGATTTGAATTATTTTCTTAAATGAAGGCTATTAACTTCTCAAATATAATCATTTGATATTTTAATGCATGCTGAAAAATACAGCAAAAAATATAATTTTAATATAATTTGAAGCCTTTTTGGAGGACACTCTTGTTTCCCAAAACATTTTTATCAAGCGGTTAAATTAAAATACAAGAGTTTAATTAAAATACAAATTTTAATTTGTTGACAACCTTTATGCCGTTAATTTCTCAGATGTCTGACTCTATTTTTGAATATGAGAAATGCCAGATAAAAACTGACAAAACATTTTGAGCTTTGAATAGTAAACATAGCCTATTAGGAAAAAAGTAGCAATTGTGAGAAATAAATGTACAATTAAAATAACAAACACACAATGTTTTTAGGCTTATATAAAACAGTAGTGCTGCAATAATGAATAGAAGCCACAGTTAGTATTAATTAGTTGTCTGGTGAAAAAAAAAAAAAACCCAAAAACATTTTAGAGATCAAGAAGGAAAACTGAATACAGAAGTAAAGCAAGTGAGTGAGAGAGAAAAAGGCATTTCATATATTATAGATGGTAAGCTCCTTAGTAATGGAACAAGGGCCTATAATTCTAACCCTTTTCAGATTAAAATGACTTAAGGAGACTTAAAATGTGTTTATCATTTATATTAGAATGGACAAAATAATCTTCATTACAAGGTAGAGGCACAGGGAAGCTTGTCTTCCATTACCATCTTTCTTTACAGCAATGTTAACCAGTGTTACAAATCAGTCCTGTTCCCCAGCATCTTAAAATGCATTTCACATTTTGTTATCTTTTTCTTTTGTATGGCACAAAGATTACATTGCAATGCAGTGCCTTTCAGCTAAGAGCTCCTTTACATTATGTTTTGTTGTTTCAGGCCGTTCTTAATGTCTATTCCTTTTTGTGTGCATCAAATAAGGAGTCAAAGGCTGTAGAGTCAATGCAGATCTTGATCTGCCTCTCCAAGGCTGCCATTGTGGAATGGCTGGGTGAGTCTCAATGTCCAATGTCTCTTGTACTACTGGGCCACAGGGATTTGTTTTACAGGCACGTTCTCATGTGCTTGCTGGCTGCTGCTTGGTACATCTATGTTGGGATCGTCATCAACCTGGTAGCACTTTCCCAGGTTCTTGATAATGTTGAAGTTGTAACGTGCAGTGTCCGCAATGCTGTTCTCCAAAAGCCAGCCATCAGACTCAGAGTCAGGGTCTCCTAGCCTCAGCACATTCTCCATGGCTGTCTGAAGATAACGTACTCCTGTCAACACTGACACCTAGAGGAAGGAGAAATGGTTTAAGAAAATGAGGAGGCTATGAGAGTGTTTCTTACTTTTGAGTGAGGGGTTGCCGTTTCAAATCTCTCTCAACTGACTTATTTATTTATTGTTTACATTAAACCAGATAAAATTGCATTTGTTTGTCATTAGATGTCTGCCTAGAAGATTTCTGAAGGATCATGTCACACTGAAGACTGGAGTAATGCCTGCAGGAAAATCGTCCTTGCCATCTTTAAATTACATTTCAAATATATTAAAACAGAAAACAGGCTCTATATCGCACCTCAAAAAGCCAGATGATGAGAACGATTAAGCCGATAGACTGCATTATCTGTGTGTAGTGCTCCAGCAGGGCCTGTCTGCAGCCCCTCCGGCTTAGGTTCAGCTCCTCCTTTTGATAGTCGTAATTATAGTGTGCTGAGTTGTTAGTGATTTGATGTTGGATGCAGGGTCGAGGAGAATGCAGGCCACAGCAGCTAAATGGCACTCCGTCCATCAGATACTTTCCCTGCACATTACTTCGCAGTCGCCTGAGGAAGAGTGGAATGTGTTAAAGAACTTTCTGCAGTGTTAGTAATAAACCCAAATGATTAGACCAAATTAAGAGAGCACTGGTATTTCCACCAGATTAAAAAATGGTTTTAAGTCAGTTATTTCTAGCTTTTGCTGTACTGTGTCGGTAGAAAGCCAATCAATCAGTCACACTTAATTTATAAAGCACTTTAAAAACACTGAAGAGGGCCAAAGTGATGTACAGTACAGAAAAATAAAATTAATTGTATTTTTGTTTGCACAAGGAGTCTGACAACAGCTAGTTCTCCAACCAGTTCTTTTGGCCTCTGTTTTTAAGGTAGTTTTGGCATGTCTCTTGAAGCATCTTGCAGTTCTTCTGGATTTAGTCTGTGTCAGTTTGTTCTGTTACCTCATGTCATTCCAGACAGACTGGATGATGAGATCAGATCGGTTTTCAGATGCATAGTGCAAACAAAAATCTCACTGGATTATTTTAACTAATGGCAAAATTAGTGTTTAGAAATGTAGAGTAATATGTAATAGTGTTCTAATAATTATGGCCATATTTACAGTATGCCCATAATAGTACTAAGTCATCATTTACTCACCCTCATGTTGTTACAAACTATTTCTTTGTCTTGTCTTTCTTGAGTGGAACACATTAAAAATGTCTCAGTTGAAAGGGTTTGGGTGTTATTATGGACTCAGCTGACTTTCATTGTATGAAAGAAGTTAACTGAAACATTCTTCAAAATATCATCTTTTGTGTTCCACAGAAGACAGAACATCATACAGGTTTGATATGACATGAGGTGAACAAAAGATGGTGAAGTTTTTATTGTTTGCTGAACAACGGCATAGTGGGTAGAAATGAACTTACTCTACAACTTCGCTATCGGTCATATCCAGGTAGCGGTTGCTAATCCACTGAATGTGAAACCAGTCTCGATAGCCTCCGTTGCCACAGCACTGAAACTGCATTTGCAGCATGTCCATTGTGCGTTTGATGTAGCAGCGGCCTGGCATGTCCGTGTCCTTATAATAGTGCATGGCGTCACGCAAGCCGAAAAACAGTGATTCCTCCAGATCGTTACGCATGCTATAGCACATCAGGGCTCCCACAAGTATACAAAATGTAAAGAAAAAGGTACATATAATGTAAGGCAGCATGAGGAGCTTCCATCGCAAGAACTTGGTAGTGTCCACACAGTCATAGCAGATCTTTCCCCCCAGAAAGTTGATAGCACAGGCAGTCAGGCCAACACAGATAAGCATGTTTGGCACTGACACAATCTCTTTTGACATCAGCTCCCGTCTCTTCACGATCTCCACCTTTAAGAACAGACCCAGGCTGAAGAGCGTGACTCCAGTTATCACAGACACCCAGTTCAGGACCCATAAAACCTGCGCCAGTTTGTCTCTGTTTGTCTTCGTAAATGTCACTTTTAAGACTGCCATTGTTGATGGGAAATGTTGCTTTTACCGTCTCAGCGGTAAATTGTTTTATTTCTAGGTGTTTAGCTCATTTTATTTTAGGGTCATATAACGTACTGGGTTAATGGGAGAAAATAGGGAACATGTTCCATTGGGAGGAGGGAAGTCAACAGGGAGAGCAGGCCAAGAGGAGCACATAAGCAGCTTAGGTTAGGTATTTTTACACTCCTGGATGACGGCCTTAGCTTCATAATAGCACAGGTACTGAAATCAAGATGAAAAATGTAACAAAATAAATGCATGGGTAGGTTACAATGTATGAAAATGTCTGTTTAATATATACTATATGGGCCAGTTTCCCGTACAGGGATTATGACTAGTCCTAGATTAAAATAAATGTTAAGAGCTGTATAAACTGCAAAGGCTTGCACTGAGATATCTTAAAATACAT
>JAUCMS010000045.1:9189599-9219788 GCA_032357445.1 Enteromius radiatus
GTTATATATACAGATATATATATATATATATATATATATATATATATATATATATATATATATCAGAAATATTAAGTGCAAGACAAGGTCATATCTAATGATTGTGTGATGTAAAATCACATTTTGACCATCTGTGTGGTATGTTTGGCACATGATTTATGGAAACAAAAGCAGTTTATATAATGTATTTTAATGGAGAAATTTGACCATGCAATTCACCAAACAGGTTTTCTATAGAACTAAGCAAAGAACCAAACATAGAATCCTGGAGAAGATTTTCTGTGAAGGAGTGTTGATTTAGTAACATGCAGATTAAAAAATATCCATCAAAGAGTGACTTGCAATATTCTGAATAATGTCATGAATAAGTCATTTCCCAATTATCTTTGATATATCATTCTAGAGCATATAACACATGAAAATAATGAATTCTATATTACAGACAGTACATTATGGCAGTCAAATATCATTTGCAGTGCTCTGTGTGGGTTAGAAGTGTTTCACTTAGAAGGAAGCCGGGTCAACATTTCCTTTTAACTGGCATCAAAAGTTGCATCTTTATGACCAAAAGCACACTTAAAACTATCACAGATAAAATCTTTGCCCCACAGTCATCCTTCAAAGCACACCGTTATATGCAATTTTACTTCATCTGCTTGTCCCTAACAGCATTTTCTACACACAGAAAACTGCTTTTGTGACCAGCAGATACAAAGAGTTGGAAACAGGCATATGGGAATAGGATAATATTTATGTTCAAAGTATGAAATTATTTCAGCACTGAAAAATTCATTTATTGCATTCATTTATTATGACTCATCCTGCTGAATGATTGTATTAATCATCTGGCTAAATGGCTTGGCTGATATGCATCAGTGGGACACTAATGAATCCTATGAGAGTGCTACATTTTTCAATACAGGATGACATACTTGCTCCATAATCACTGCTGGAAGGATTGTGTGTAATGTTAATTAAGCCCTCTAAAGTCGCTTTATTTGACCACGGAGCTGAACCAGGATGAAACAAATCTTTCTATCTCTGTTTCAGTTTGTTAGAAACAAAGTGGCACAGAGTGTGCTTCTGTTTTTGAAAAACACAGCTTGTAGATTTGCTTTGGCAGCTCTTACCTAATCTTTCTTGCATTTGTATTTTACCTGAATATATATCCACCAACACATTATGCAATAACCTACACAGACGCAGCATGGCTTTGAATGCATCAGTGATGTATGTGTATGTCATTTCAGTTATGTAACTGTCTCATTAAAGTGACAGGAACTCGGCTTTGATACGGATGACTTGGAATGCAAGAGAAACCCAGGATAAACAAGCCTTTGCTAAGTCTCTGTCGTGGGAGAGTGGCTGTTTTCTTTTATATTCATGCTTCATCCTTTCTTCAAGTAAATGCCCACTCTGGTATTCTGTGACACACTGTCCAACAATGTACAGTGAACTTTTTTATGACTTTTCTCAAAAACAGTTGCAGGCTTGTGATTCCCTTCTCCTTCTTAAGGAACTTTCCTTGCCACACAAGTAATTTGTAAACACTGCAGTAATTTTCGTAATATTGTCAGGGAAGCATTTGTGAGTGACAATATAATACTAATTAAGAAAAATCTTTGTTATAAATTGTACCCACTAGGGAGACAATAAATGCAACCAAATTACTCAAGTAGCGTGCTGTAATTTGTCTGCCTGGCATAACCTGTTTGTTTACAAATCTCAACAAAATTAGTCTTCTAAATGTAAATTAGACAACAAGGTTTGTGTAAATGTTTTGGGAGTCATAAAAAAAGTGCATTTCTATAGACGGTCACTTGAACGTGTAATATAGGCCCACCCACATGTAATCAAATGCTGTCATCATCTTTGCGCTTGCTTATGATAATGGGAGCTTATTGGGTGAGATGTTATCCTAATGGGGCATAATTGCTCTATTAAGTGCCATCATTACAATTTCTCCCTGCATCTCATAGTCAATTATGCCTGTTCCGTTAACGCCGTTATCTTTGTTATCATTGGTGCCGTATGACCAATCAGCAACTGATGACTGACTGGGAAAGAAGCAATTTTTTATAAATGCTTTCACTGTCAAAGAGAAAAACTGTACTCTGAAGAAATAATAAAAGGGCCCTTGATGCGAATGCACTTGTAAGGCTTCTGAAATTGATAAAAGTTGTACATTTGGAGAATAAAAGTAAAAGCAATTGTTTAAAACTATAACATTTAGGAATGGACTGTGGGTTTATGGAGTCACGTCGGTTTCAAGTTGCCATTGATTGAAGTAGCAACAGTTCTTTTGTGATGTACATGTGACTTTTTGCATACTCTTTTATGAGTACTGTGAATGTGAACATACTTCCTTTGTTGCATACTGTTTTATGTGATTTTGAATCCAGTTACAGACATATAAAATACCGGGAAGGCAGAGCAGGTCTGTGTCAGTATACAGGTCAAGAGTGGCCTTTAGGGGCAGAATTACTAATGCCTCGTGTTTGTTTGTTTTGACACGTGTGCTGAGCTCGGCACAGAGCAGCATGGTGTATATACAGTAGTAAACAACATGACATGTTTTAATTTAATTTTAAAATAATTCATATGTAGCTGCTAAGATGCTGAATTAGTACTTAAAGAACAGAAGTATGTTTGCCAACAGGACTGAGAGGATGTTATAACATAAAGAAGTGACAAAAACACCCTCAAGTCTGACCCAAATGTTTGATGTCTTGATAGTTACGCTCTACAGTATCTGGATTAGTTCATGTCCAGGTGGTAATTTTCATGCAATTGTTATCGTAGATGCATCAGCTAATTTGTTCATGCAACTCATCCACACCACTTTCTTGATTCTTTAAGTGAACTTTTGACTGTTTATTGATTAAACAAACTCTAGGACCGAGTTTGGACATCCCTGGACTAGATAATCATCAAATGGAAGCAAATGAAGTGTCAGAGTAAACATGTATTATGCAATTTTAATGCTTTGGACTTAATATGTAAAGATGACCAGGGTGTCAGTTTTGTCATTGCAGTGAAATAAGCTGATTTTGTGCAGGATGACTATATGACTATATCATGCATCCAGGTGATCAAAGGTGATTTATTCTAGGAGGGATTCTTTGAACACTGACAAACATGAGACTAAATAAGTTATTTCCTTTCTGAGATGCTTTCATGTGTCACAGAAAGAGTATTAAGGCGAATTTTGTAGGAAAGGAGAATAATCTTACAAGGCTCAGTTATGTTTTTTATATTTATGTGTTTAGAAATTCTTCTCACAAACTTTTGCATTCTTGATCGTCTCTCTATGTGTGTCATTTTTTTAGGGAACATGGTTGTTTGTTTTGCCTTTTTATTCATGCCATTTTTACACAGAGTACACCAGTTCAGACATCTAACGTTAATGTAGCTTTTATTGAGCCAGTTCATCGTTTTATGTGAACAGGATTCATTTGCATTACTAATTAGAGTTTCTTATTTGAAAGTATTTTGTGACACATGCATAATTTGTTTTTAATGAGTTTTTTTAAAATGAAGTACACTTCCACTGAGAGACGGAGGTGTTTTGATGAGCAGCATGAATATGTAAAGAGATGAATAAATTAGGCTTTTTTTGAAGGGGGCAGCCCTTGTGTGGATGAGACATGTTGATGGTAAATGAGGTAGAGACCAAACAGAGGTGATGCACTTTTTAAAATCTGTGTGGGTATCATATTTTATTTGTCTATAACGAAAAAGAGAAACAGAATTGTGTCATAGCTGTCAAGTTGTCAGTGAGTGGGTGCCATTAGAATTAGTTTAAACAGCAGATAAAAAACATCACAATAATCGACATGCCTCCAGCCAATCAATTAATGTCCTGTGAAGCAAAAAGCTGAATTATTGTAAGAAACAAATCAATCATTAAGGCATTTCAACATTAAATGTCACTTCTGACCAGAATGCAAGTATATAATCCATAATAAAGCTTCCTCCAGTGAAAAAGTCAATCACTGTCCTCTCACACCAAAAACCACCAACATACAGTACAGTATTAAAACAGTTTAGCATATTTTTCAGTTGTAAAGACTGATCCATTCATATTTCTCTCCTCATTTAGACTTTTTGACTGGAGAAAGCAACATTATGGATGAAATACTTGTAAAAGTTAAAAAGGTCTTAATGATACATTTTTCTTACAAGCATTCCTCTTTCCAGTTCGCGAGATGTTAATTGATTGACTGGAGCCGTGTGGATTACTTTTGAATTATTGTAATGTTTTATCAGCTATTCCAATAAAGACACTAACAACTCATTTGTTTGAAGACAATCTGCATGACATTTTAAATATGTTCTCAGCAGTCTTTAATGTTTTAAGCATCTTATCCTTTTAAAGTTTTATCATCAGGACTTGGCATTTCTGAAATAAGCTGCTCCTAGACTTCTGATAGGATATCCAGTCTCCCCCTGACCTCCAGCACACAAAGCACTCCGTCTGTTGCTATGCTTATGAGGATGAATCCCAATTGTTTGTGCGAAGTGATTTACGACACTGCTCTGCAAGTAAGAAGAATTGTTCCTGAGTTGAGTCACTTGTGGTCTGACTGCATACCAGAATCCTTGGCTGGAGGGTTACGAGAACGCAAAGTGATCAAGTGACAGGATCAGTCAAAGTTTATCATTTTCGGATTGCTGAGAAAAGCAGGTAATTCATTTTATTTTTTAATTAAATTAATCAATTATTTTTTTTTATAAACACAAATCCCTAAAACTTACATTAGGATTGAATTGTAGATACAAGTAAAAAGATCTTGTGCTATTGAGATCATTCTATTACTAATAAACAGTTGCGGCGAGGCTGTTGAATTTCTGTTTTGTCCCATAATATAATATAACTCCTACTTTTATTTCCAGCTGTTTTCCTTTTAATGTCGCAATATTTTGGCAAATGCATTTCACCTATTATATATATAAAACAAATTAAAATGAAAGCTTAACATGTTGCACTGGAGGTTGTTTTTACATAAATGTGCATGTTGTAGAATAGATAAGTGAGAAATCTTTTTTTTTGTTAAGAATGTGACAGTGTATAAAAGCCTAAAAATGCCTAAAAAGGTTGGAAGACCACAAGACATGTCCAAATGCAATTTTATTTCAGTTGGGTTTTGAAGGAGGAATAGATGGATTCACTGCTTACTGTATGATGACCCACAAATCTTTGCGTGGGCCTTGGCGGTTGATCAAAAAAGAGGTCTGTTGAATGGATTACGTTTACATATGTATTCCTTCAAGTACAAGACTTTAATTGAACTTTCTGAATTCTGATTGGTTAATCAACTTTCAAAGCTGCTTTGAAATGCAGATAAATATTGGCACATTGTATATTTCATTTTGTTGTTGTATTTTTGCACTTATTTTGAACACTTCAGAAGTGTTCTTTTCCAAAATACAAGGGTCTTCTGCATGTGAATGGCCCACATTATGTGTTCAGAACTTTTATTAATATGAATCTTCTTGTGTTCTGTCAGTCTAGTCACTGGTTTGTGCCTCTGACTGTGCTCTGTTATGCACACTGGATTTCACCCAACCTTTGTGACAGTCCTTACTTATTCCGTGCCTATTTTCCTTCCATTTCCTGTAACTCTCCTCTTTTTCCTTCAGTACCTCCATCATCTGTCTGTTGCCTAACAGAACAGAAAATTGCAATTCGCCAGCAATTTTCCCCTCTGCGAAGCATGGATGAAGTTTTCGAAGGAAGGCCTCAATTCTCTCTTAGCTTTATCTCTAGCACTGCATCGTAGTCGACAACGTCTGTGATCCTATCTTTTATTTATCTGTGTCAGTATGTCACACTCCTCTTTGTTTAAGCTACTTCTTAACTTATAAATTTTTGTGGATGGAGATAAGTAGTCCATCCGCTAATACCTTTTGGATTTATCGCTGGTGTACTTATAGATCCTACTATTTTCATCCATTTCACTCTTCCCGTTGGTGGAGAGGTGCAAATCTGTAATGTTGTTGTCATCCAAAAGTGTACCTGCTCATCCTCACCCCTTTGTCCCATTTATCAGAATGCAGCGGCTCCTCTGAGCACATGTGGGGTGAGACTCAGAGGTCAGGGGATCATAGGAAGCCACTGACTCGTGAATAACCTCTATGTGTTTGCTTAGGAAGACACCAGAAGCCACAGACACAATAAAGGATGCAGACAGCACCCTGGCTTTAAATCTCTATACAAAGGAAGGTCCTCTCCAATAGCACTGTGGTGTGACTAGCACTTAACAAGTGCAGCTTGTGTCTGTTGAGTGGGTGGATGTACTACAAACACGCCACGTTTGTGCCTGCGTTCGTGTCATCTGGTTATTTTGCATTCTGCAGCTGTCATTCTGCATTTTTATGATTCACAGTGTTTAAATGTACGTGCATAAAAGCTGCTGAGGACACATGTTGACTGAACTGCTCCAAATGCCATTAATGGCTAGATTCAGGTTTCTAATAAAGATGCAGAATAAAATCATTAACAGAAAATACAATATAAACACAATATAAACCTGTAATCACAAATTGTGTGTTGGTATAAAATTGATTTTTATTATTGTTATTATTATTATTGTATACTGATTGTGTGTGTTCGTGTATGAGTGCAAGAAAATTGTGTTAATCATATATTTGGTGGAAGAATTGTATTTTATTTGTATTTAAACTTATTATTTTTATTTTACTATTTAATTTTATTTAATTAAATTTTGTTTTATTTAGTATAATTTTGTAACAAGCATTTAAGTGATTTTACTGTATCACTGCAATTAATTTTTCCACTGTTATTACTGTATTTTAACATCTTTGAGTCAGATTTGAACTATTATGTTTATTTTTAACTAATTCATATAGCTCTATCAGTATCATTTTCTTCTTCCATCAGTATTTCTTCTTCATTCTCGGTCTTGATCCTAATATTATAGGTTTTCTAAGCTATATCCCCTAAAGCACTTACTGTATATAGATGTTAGCTTAAATTAATAAATGTAAAATCTTATGCCCACAGGCAGCTCTAACAGGTTGGAGGGGCTGCCTGCATGCAGATTGAAGCTGAAGCAGATTGCAGGCATCTGGCATGCCAATGTTGTGCGGTTTCCCCCCTTAGTGAGTGAACTTGCTGTAGAAGTCCTCCAGTCCCAGACAAAAGCACTTAATCATTCTTTAGTGTTGTGCTGAGGTTGGGGTTTTGGCCCCTGACCTTCATTTCACTCCTGCAAAATATACACTTGGGGTGTTGGCAGCATAAGTTTATTACAATCCTTAAATCAAGCTACACACAATGTTGCAATGCGTGAAGCGAGAGCTTTGATTTTGTGGTTTTTAAATAGAGCAGCTGTTAGGAGTGACAGTTATATGCCCAGGTTCACCAAAAGTTTACCATAATTTATATATTTTCATCTAAATATTTTTCAGTGGCCTCAAAAAGCATTTGGACTACCAGTTGGTATCAAAGTGATTTTTGAGGATATTCAGTTTAACACAGAACAGTGACCACAAGTGAATTTCATCACATATCTATAAGATCGTTAGTTTATAGTACATTCTATATATATATAATTTTTTCTTTAGATATTTTGTTTTGAGATTTTGTAACACTGCAGTGGTCCCAAAATTGTACTGGACAAATGCTAAAATATAGTATATTCGTAATAACTCATTTCAGTTTCAGTTATCTTAGTTATAAAAATATGTCATCAGTATTGTATATGTGTCAAAGAAATCTGTTCTTTTCTTGTGAAACATTTAATTTACATAGCTCAGAAGATGTTAAATGCTGGTAATTATAATGTGCCAACATGTGGCCTGTGTCGCCTCGGGTTGTTACTTGTATCATACTGTGTTGCATATGATTGACAAGCTAATCAACAATAAATTAAGCCCAGTTTTTGCCTTGCATATGAAGAATTTTCTCTGAAAATATAATCAGTCTGTTCATTAAACCAGAATACGTGAACAAAATGCTGAACCAAGATGTTCTCTGCAAAAACTTAAACACTTGTCATGTTGCTGACTTTCCATGCAGGACCCCAGCTTTGCAGCCTTCCTCCTTGACAAGCTCCAGACTGTGGAATGGCCTCCGAGGGGCTGCGGTGCTCAGAGCAGCTGTGAAGTGTGTGGAACCCCCCTTCACCACCTGAGGCGCCTGGCACTCCACTCTGCCCTGGGGCTGGCATTCGATGACATGCCTGACCTGCAGCCCGGACCCCTTTCTGGCCTGCTGCCACCACGCGTGGCTTCTCACAGTTCCATCTTACCTTCTGCTTCCTGGGAATGGCCTGCACAGTGTTCTCCAGTTTCTAGCAGTCAAAATCTCACCGGGCATCCATGTGGTCCACAGTCCAGGGAGAAAATGCAGGAAATGGGTTGGAATCAAGAAGGATCAGCGAGAGTGGGTGGTAAACGAACCTGTTTGGCCACGGTCACTCCGCTTCCTCTACATGCACAACACTACCTGGAGGGAGTGTGGCGTGTGACAAGCACCTCAGAACATCTTCGCACATTGGTAAGAGTAGTTGTAAAGCGATATGTTATATTTACAATATTTACAGCATTTTTCTTAGTAAGTATTTTAACCTCTTTATGATCAATAGTGTAGAAATTATCTTAAACTTGGGAGGGACACAATAGAAGTAGGTTTATGAATATTAATTATGCTGCAGCTATTTAATTAATATTTAATAGACACACTAGTCATATATTTGTCAGGAATATTTTTTTTCATTATTAATATTGAAAACAGTTGCTTAATTTTGTTTTTTGGACACTATTATTTTTTAAGGCGTCTTTGATCATTCGAAAGTATAAAAACATATAATTTTTCGTTTTCTATAAAAACACATTTTTTAAAGTGTGCTTTTATATCCAAATCTGAGTAGTAAGTTAGTAGTACAAGCTGTAACTCCCGTAAAAAGTTTACAGAGAATGTCTCTAGTGGTCCTTGGGTCCAATTTGGACACCAAGGCCAATGTCTGGACTGTTTCTGCTGAGGGCCTTTTGGGCCACAAAGCACATCATTGTTGCATGGCAAATATACAAGTCTCTGTGATTATGGCCCAGTGATTTGGTTTATGGTTTTACCTTGAGCTGAATTATTTATTAGCTTTCATAAAGGAGTCCCTCATCGCAGGGTTTATGTGACTATATTTATGCCATTATGGAGCTCAAGTCCAGTTCAGGGCCGAGGATCAGGCTGTTATGACAGAACTCAAGAACCTTTCTCAGCGAGAATAAGATATTAGCTTTTTGAATATGCCTGTCTGAATCAGATGGCTGCCTTTGGGCTTAAGGTGACTTAAACAGAATGGTTTAAAGGTAAACATAATGTATTATAGATGTTTTTTTCAAATATGAGATGTCTTTTTAGGAGTTGCTTCAAGGTTATCATGGACATCTTAATTGATTTTGCATGCTTTGAAGACATTTGTGGCAAATCAGTAATTCAAAAAGAACAAATATCCACAACCACAGATGACGACTCTCATTAAAGGCCAAAAGAAACTATAACAAATTTGAATATTTCACCTTTGATAAGTTTGTGTGCTGAGTGACTTAGCATTAGCCAGACATTATTATCAGGTAGATTAGCCACTGCTTGTCTCGTATTGGCCTTCTCGGTTCTACTTGACCTTCCCGTCAGGAGATTGAGCATTAAGTCATCTTGATATGGAATGCAATTTGATAGACATTTGGATGGCTCGCGGTGACCCTATTGTCACAGATGAGCCATTTGTCATGGCTGATGCTTAGAGAGATGAATAAGATTAAAAAACCTAAGCACTGTGAATGTGTTACCTCTAGTTTTATGCACTTTATGAAGGACGGACACATCTTTAAGAGTTATTTTTAAAGGATGCAGATGTGCTTGTGAGTTCACATCTTTTTCTTGCCAATTGTAACTTGAAATGTCAAGGTTTCCATGGAAATGCAGCATTAAATCCATAAAGTGTTGACTGGAGAGAATGACCTTGATTGCATAGTAAGCATAGAATTAACAGTCATTACTCAATAAATAATTAGTACTGAATATTCAGACTAGGAAAACTGTATGTACCATATGCGTGCAATTCTCACTGCCGTCATCTTTGTTGGAATGAATGATTTGTGTACTTTTTCCAACGTCAACAAGTTTGCATTTGGTAGTCCTCCTGTAACACCTCTGCATAACACAGAATATTGTAGTAAAGAAAAGCTGACTGGCCCTGTGTCAAAGAAGCACAATGGATGCTGTCTTCCCCCTCATCTCACAGGGTATGAAAAGCAATTAGACCTTGAAAGTCACAGCACATCCAAACCATACAAACACAAGGCTGTTGGGACCCTGGAGAACGTTTCCACCCTTGAAGACAAAGACATTGCGCCATGAATTTCAATAGAGCCATATTTGACAAAGTGTTCGTCCTTTTTTTACTCATAAAGGTATTTTTTCACGTTTCTTTTGTATACTTCAGCATTGTACAGACCACTTTAGCAGACTGCAAAGCTGCGTCAAGAAAGCAGGAAAGGAAAGTCATATCTTTCATCCATACATCCCACTTAGTATAATATTAGCTTGGAGGCAGCTAGTGGCATCTAGCCTGTGTGTTTCTGTAGTGTAGGACAGGCCTCATCAGCTTGTCCTCAGGCCTAAGTGCCACCCGCAGCCCACTAATGGGCCTCCTCTGGCAGCCCGGCTCTTTTAAGGCCTTAAGGAGCACCGCACAAGCTTTATTTGAATGTGTGGAGGGAGCCAAAAGTGCAAATTGTCAACAGATGGGACTGCAGTCTCACCTGGGGTGAAAAAATGGCACCTGACGTCCATCTGGGATGGTTGTCTGCTAGACTGCACATGCTGCCCTGCTTTAACTTGGCAGTGGTCTCATTCTGTGAAGGACATTAAGGGCCTCTTCTGCAACACTCAGAAACAGCAGACCAAATTTAACAATTTCATTTTCTTTCCTGTGTTGTCCTGCAGTGGAGAAACACTTATTTGTTACAGTGATTTTTTTAATAGTATAGCTGTAAGGTTATATTTGAGTTGGTTACAGGGTTTAAGGGTTTATAAATTGTTTTTGTGGCCAGTAGATTGCTGTTGTATGACAACATTTAATATAAGCTGATAATTAATAGTGTTTCAGAGGGGCTGCTCTCTCCTGTCACCACTTGGGCTAGTGAATGCTTTATAAATGTCAAAGTTAAAGTCCAATGTGACCTCTTTGCTGTCACTGAGCTCCATCTGCTGCTGGGTTTTATTGGAACACAGCTGTGCTCTTGTGAGCCTGTGTGCGTGTGTGTGTATGTGTGTGTGTGAGAGAGAGAGAGAGAGAGCAATGCTTCACTATGAAATGAAAGCTCTGTATTGAAATGTTGACTATAGGGAAAGGTCATTATTCAATTTACCTTTTTCATGGTTATACAGATGGCAAATTTGTTTGATGGATGAGTCCCTTTTTTTTTAACTGCTTACGTATCCAAACTTACACTGTAAAGCTTATTCTTAAGGTGATTGATGCTGAAATAACTAAAGAATTACAATATACTAAGTCAAACCAACGAGTAAAGTGAGTTAAATTGATTCATTTTTTGACTTCAAATAGGCCTACCTTTTTAAACAGTGGTTCAGTCTTATTTGCCCTCTTCCCAGAATACACTGGCGAATACGTATTATTTATGAATGCCTCAGTAGTTAATATGTATTGTATTTTTTGCTTGTTTGCCAGTTTACATGTTGTTTTTCAGTCACATTTGAAGCCTCTGTAGATATGTGAAGCATGAAGAGTCTATACATTTTTTCATAGAATATCCTACATGACAAGCATTTAAAATACTGCATTCAAAAGGAACAATTTGCATACAGTTGTTATGAAGTTGACAGAATTCAGGAAATTTTCTTGTAGTCACTTTAATTGAGTAACTGCTTCATGACAGATCTGAAGTATGGAAACCTGAGAGTTTAGGTTCACTCAAGACTTAAAATACACTATACTGTTCAGTTTGAGGTCTGTGAGATTTCAAATGTGGGGTCAGAAAGCTTTGATGACAAAGCTGAATTTTTAGCAACCATTACTCCAGGCTTCAGCGTCTTTCAGAAATTATTTTAATGCTGATTTGCTGCTTAAGCAACAGTGTGCTGCATAATTTTTTAAGGAAACCGCTACATTTTTCAGGATTTTTGGAAAGGTTCAAAACAACACTGTCCATTTTCAATAGAATTGTTTGGCTTTAATTTTTACTTCTGACCAATTTATTGCATCCTTGCTGAATATATTAATTTCTTTCTTTTTAAAACAAAAATCATACTGACCTAGAAACTTTTGAAAAGTAAAATAATTAGGTACATTAATTCATGGAAGCTTATTGACTTCATGTTTTAATTTCTACAAAAAAAATTTCACAGTACAGTATAATTATATTTCACAGTACAGTATAATTAGTTCAAATGAACACAGCCTGTCCATTCTGATCTCAAATCGTCCCTCTTTCGGTATCCTTGTGGGCTCTAATTGTGGACCCTGACATGAGGCTGTAATTACGGCTGGAGTGAAGGGAGGTAGATTAGCACACAGCCATGGTGGGTGTTTGAGACGAGTCTCTCTGGAGCAGAAGACCCTGCACGTGTGTGCGAGAGATTTTTTTGTGCTCGTTATCTCTACATCAAGCTGTCAGCAGATCACAGCTATTCCACATTTCCCAGAATCTGTTGTACCTACTCATGCCTTCTCATTTCCCCTCTATCTTTGTGCATTCATGAGTACATGTGTGTATGTGTGTGCTGTCATGTACTACATACTCTCTTTTCTTTTAGGTGGAAAAGTCTAATTAAAACTTACATCACAAACACATGTAGATGTACTGAGGATGCAAAGATGTTGTTATTTTAAGATTTAGAGGTAGCTGCCAAAATCAGTGTTCATTTGTTTTTTTATTTAAGGGGACAACAGTAAGTGTCCTAGCTTACTTGGTGCCCTACACGAAGTAACACATGCGCAAAGAGGATATTTAGAAACACATTGGTTTATTGGTAACATGTATTAACTAACATGAACAAACAATGAACAATGCATTTATTATGCTATTTATTCATCTTTGCTAATGTTGTTCATTACTGTTAACCAATGATCCTTATTGTAAAGTATTACCGGTTTATTGTTAAAGTCTACGATTTGTTATTTATTTATTTATTTATTTTTATTGTACACTGAAAAAAATGCTAAAATAAGAATCTGTTAACTACAAACTGTAAATTATCTTAAGGTAAATGGTTTAACATCACATTACTTGCACTTTTACTGCAAAATAATGTCAAATGTATGATTAAAAAAAAAAATTATTTATTGTATTTTAGGACATTATAGGACATTCCCAGTAGCTCCTGAGTAACAATATGATTTATATTTATTGTAAATTATATTGTATAGTTAGAATGTTAAGTTGAAATAGCTATTTCTTTTTTTTTTACAGTGCATAAAGTGTGTATAACAGGTGTTATTTCAGTTATAAAGAGAAAAAGGTTTTGCCATAATTATCATTACCATTTACGTGTTTTGTTTATGTGCTGCTTGGCTGAATTCACATTACTTCTACACGAGTAGCTGTTGTCTTTTTGACACTGGTATCCCACATGGTATTACGCAATGTGTTTGTAATCCTGTTAACCAAAGACTGAGTATAATAAAAAAAGCTGTAAGACACACTCTTCAGCAAGCTATTCTCCTTCAGACACAGTCATGTCATGACCGCAGTGTTTATCCAGTAGAAACTAGAGCAAAGACACATTTAATCAACAGAGTAGTCAAAGGATTATAGGTAAATATTTTTTTGTCATTAGACTGGTTAATATTTCTCTTCTACAGTGATGGATTAAATTTAGGATAGATTTAATATGGATATACAGTACATCTATATATAAATATGGTATACGTATATGATTATATATATATAGATGATGACTGCTGTCTTCTCCATAATGCCACCCGTCTTATGTTTTTCCCCCGGTCCTCAGTTATGACTGTTCATTTGCTTTGATCATGACTTCTATACATTTATAATTTGTTGCATTTATTTTCTACACTCTTTTTCTGGTCATACTTAAAGTCACATTTCTGTCATCTTTTGCTCACCCTCATTTTGTTCCATACCTGTGTGATCTGCTTCTCTGTTTTTTTCCCCATACAGTGAAAGTCAATTTTGTTTTCAACCTCAACAGACAAAAACAGTTAAAACATTCTTTAAAATATCTTCCAATGTTTTCCGTAGAAGAAAGTAAGTCATGGTTTAGAATGACATGAATATATATATTTTTATTTTGGAGTGAATTATCCCTTATAAGGAAACGTTTACTACACTGTTTGTTCTTTTGTGATTTATTTTCCAACAGAGTCGGACTATGGAGAAGGACAGTTTGGCAACTGTAGCTTCCAGGTCCAGTCAGACCAGTGCTGTACCTTTGGTTTCTCCATCAGGACATAAACCGAGCCACCTTGACCAGCCAGCCATTCCGCCAGCACCCCAAACCAGCACAGCAGCCTCATTCTTCCTCAGGTAAGCCTAAAAGCCTGTAGGGGATGTGTTTTGCACAGTGCACAGCCATCAATCCAGCTAATCGTGCTCTGTGGATCCAAGTTTCAATATCGTGGTCCCTTAGCACCTCCTCAGGCCCTCAATCCCAAGGACCCAGAATCCTCCTTTGCCTCTGGCAGTCACGTCACAGCAATGCTTTCTTAGTGCCCATGGAGACTGCAGTGATGTTGAAGGCAGTTCAGCCTAATGTGTTGAAATGTCATCGATCAATGCTCAGGCTTAGCTGTCCGAGAGAGTGCAAAATCCAAATGGCAGAGGTCTCAAAGCTGGATTGGCCATGTATCCACAGGGATAATGGTTAATCGCTATGTAACAGACCGATTGTTTGCCAAAATTGTTCTTGAGGATTGATGTTTTAGTGTACCACGTGTCTAGTACTTGTATGGATTTATGTATTATTTATTGTAACTAAAATACATTCTATCTGTCTATGCACATAGAATTAACAAAACATATATTATAAATTTAATTTAAACTGCTGTTTTTTAAAGTTATTTATAAAGTAATTTAAAGTTAAAACACCTGACCATAATATGTGCAAAGAACTTCACACAGTCAGTGTCTCAAAATGATTTAATAAATTAATTCGAAATAAATTGTGTTGAATGTTCAATATGGCCAATTATGAAAATGATTAATTTGTAAAAATGTACTCATCTAGTTATCTTTGCTTTAAATATTGTTATTTTTGCTCTACAAAGAAGAAAAGCATTGCATATTCTTCACCATGTAAATTAAATACATATTTCTTCTTATTAAAGTTAAGAGCAGTGAGTTTTACTCTCTTTTGTTTTTTGATTAACGTAAATATTAGACTGCTTTCACGTTAAGAGCTTCACATGTTTGTTTGTTTTTTGTTCTTGGCTATTTGCTTTCACTTAAGACCTAAATTACTGTGTTTACAAGATTTAAAGATGGGCATTTTGACACATACAAGTGTGTGTATTTAACTGTTCAAGGCCTATAAAGCGGCAAAAATTACTATAAGCACCATCTTCATTTGACAGCGTGCACATATAACAAAATAAATTCTGTTTGGATGCTGATTGCATTTCAATGGCTTAAAATCACTTGTTTTTAAACCGCAATGCATGAAATGTGTGCAAACGATACATTTTCGTGATCACATAGCAACTAATTTCTACTAGTTAATCGTCTTTACTGTTTTACAGCCTTTTCTTTTTCATTACGTTTTTAGAATTTTTTACTAAAACTTAAATTGGATTTTTGAATCCCATATTTCTAATATGCTCTGATAGTTTCAGTTCCCACTAATGAGTAAAAGCTGAGGCAGGTTCTCAGGTGCACAGGGGAGGATGAAAAAAGATACAGACATACAGAATTCTGTTTCTCTATTTGTCATCATTATTTTGGTCAACAAAGAAGACAAAGCGACAATCAACAACAGTGGCTCACCTAATAAACACAGACAGGAGTTTGTGTCTGTGACCGAATGTCTGGGAATAGAATGAGATGCTCAGAAGTGCGAGACACTAATTGCTTTGTGACACTGCATGCAATTAGCCTATTGACAGCAGCGCTCCTCTCGTCTCTAGCTCACCACCTTCAGTACCACCTTCTGTAAATGACTGACAGACATCACCCCAGGGGGTTTGCCTTGGCCGTTACGTTTCCTTAAAAAAAGTAATAAAGAGGCAGTGGGTTAGTCATGCCATCGATTTTAGACACTGATCACTGTGTGACCTGTGCTTCTGTGTGCATCATTAGGTATTACCGCTAATCTTTTTCCATTTGAGTTGACCTGAATCTAGTGAATTAGTATGCACCGTCAGCTAACGCACATCTGTCTTTTTGATGCCCAGTGCACACAGTGGTTGATAAATAAGGTGGGTCATAAGGGAAGCTTTTGGCAGTGATTTCTGTGTACACCCAGTCAGTCCAAAATCCTGCGAATGAAAGAATGTGCTATTATGCAAATGAGGCACGACTGACAAATAGACATTTTGAATATTGCTTAGACTGCCTGTGGCAATATATCCATATTCATGGCAAAATGTTTTCATGCTTTCCTCAATTATACGAGTCAGAGCAACTCAAATGTCAGGCACTGGGCTCATGTCCTCTCCATGGCCTTGACTTCCACCTGGAAGCCTAGCACAGGGTCTTTAAAAGCAAGTTGCCATGGTTGCACAGTTGTGAAAGAGAGGCAGAAAAGGCGAAATAATTATGAGAGAGGAGGTGGAGAGGTGATCAGAAACATATAATTTAGGACCCCCTGTTGCTTTTTTTTTCTTTATTGAAGGTGTGTTTTGTTAAAAATGATTTGGAATATTTATATATTTCTTTAAGCATTAGTCTTCCGATTGTTTGTATTCATTACAAAATGGTACCATAGATGATATGTAAATAAACTGCACACACAATAAAACGGCGAATATGATAAGATGTTATGGATTTTGTGGAGACTGTTAAAAAAAAAAGTTAAAAATGAGGGAAAAAATTCCATTTGTCAACTTGGTTGGCATTTTGAGGGGAAATGACAGGATGGGATCAGATCAACTAGTAAGTTTACGTGACTAGACTCCTTAAATGGGTCATTCTCAGAATATAGTGAAAAAAAAAATTCTCAGTGTTAAATGTAACTTTTGACTTTTTTCTATCAATATATCTGTCTATCTATCTGTCCATCTATTGATCCATATGCTGTCGTTCTATCTATCATTCTGTCTTTCATTATATCGGTCTATGCATCTATTGGTTTATCTATCATTCCTTGTCATTCCTCAACATTCTGTCATTTTATCTGTTTTTCTATGTTAATATTTTTTTTGCATGAATGCTTAACCTGCCCTGAAAAAAAAAAAAAAAATTAATTCATTTGGAAAGCCAACATTTTTTGAGACTGACCCAGTTAGAACTTCCCATATTCCTCTTGTGCTCCTATTGGGGCTTTCGAACCTTAAGTCTTTGCGAATGAAGGTTTTCTATTCAGCCAGAGATTCTGGAGGCACACTGTGGTTTCCGTGACCTTTAACCCCAGTTGTTTCCCTTACAGATACAGATCAAGCATGGTTCTTGTGACAGGTTCCCTTCCTCTCATCTGTTTGAAAGTGGCAGTCTAGTAAACACGCCAGAGGGAGTGTAAGAACAGATACAGACACACACATTCTCACCCACAGATTTGCCTGGGATGTTTCAGGTATAAAGTTTATTTTCTGATATAGCACAGCATAACCTTTAAGTGAGGAGGTGAGCACTCAGCTCTAGTGATGGAAGTACCTTTAGGATCACGACTGAATATAGCAGATCAGTGTTATGTTTTATAGCAAACATATATGTGTCACGTACTGTGTGTGAAATACTTCACATCATGCATGATGCTGAATTGTGCAGAGGTGTGCGAAAAGCAAGTGCCAGGAAAAAGTGGGTTTTTTACGACTGAAGGCCAGCTGTAATCTTGCCTTTAAAGATTTACAGATAAAAGCAGAGTGGCTTCTCTATTCCCGTAGATGGGGACTGTCTCTCTCTGGCTTTGATGTCACCCTGTGGACGAGGGTTTCTCTCATGTGCTTTTCCATGGGCTTTCATCGGCTCGCTGAGTGTGTATTATCTGCTGGAGTCATCCACCTCATTATTGTCCTGCTGACTGCTGTGCTGAAATGCATAATTGTCAGGGAACAACAGAGTCGGCACCTGTTTGCACTGAATGAAAGTGCTCGTGATGAATGCAGAGGTCAGGAATGCATCATGTAACTGATGTGGCTGAACACGCATTTCTGCTTTTAACAACTTTTGTTACCTGCTTTTAACAAAAGCTTTTAGGTTTACAATAACCTCTCTCGCTCTTTTTGTGATAGTATATGCACTTTGTAGAAATGTGTTCGGCTTATCGTGGTTTGGAAAAGTTATAACCTGCAGAACTTCCTGAAGGCAAAAGCTTATATGTAGATTTGTTGTGATGGTGCATTGAAGCTTTAATACAAAATTCAATGCAAGAAGATTTACCGCAGCATAGCAGTATAAATAAAAAGCTACCGTAATATAAACTGACGTTGTTTACTGCTAGTCTGCTCGTTTTGTTATCAATTTGCATTAGGATTTACTGACAGTGAAATTGAAAATGGTTGCTATTATTCATTTTTTCAAATAACTTACATGTTGTCGATAAAACGGGATTTCAGTGCTACTGCAGTACAGATACATATGCTTGACAAAATATGAGATTTTAAAACATCCTAAGTGAACTTTTATTGAACTTCCAAAAAAATGTATCTTTGAGGAAGTGTACTTTTTGTGTGCCTGTTTCCTTGCAAATCACTTTGCTTCCATATTGATGATTGAGTAGTTAAAGTCACCTCGGAAAATTTATTAACATTACTTAAATTACCAATACAAGTTTTACAACTTTTATTGCTTTGGTTAATTTGGCTAATATCATAGCTTCTTCTTGGTGACAGATGAAAATATGATGTAAATATGTATTAAAAATAATAATGATATGCAACTGAGTGGCCTTGGATATAGCAAATATGAGATTTCTTTCTTTTAAAGATTGATAAGCCCATCTATTGACAATTTTGCTTGATTATATGCTTAGTTTCATTTTTCAGTGCTGAACAGAAACACTTATCTGCGAGTGTTTTCGGTGAAATTTGGAATCGATATTTATTATGCAGTTACTTTTATGAATTCCTCGAGGAACTTTATACTCATCTCTCATCATGTTTCTGATGAGGTTGTGTTGTATAGTGCATCAGTGTGCGGGGTTGTGTGTCAGCTTTTGTTTCTCAGGTCAAATGTGTTTTTGTTGTTGTTGGGCATATAGCCATGTCTCCGATCTGGCAGTCTGTGTTGACAATTCTGGGCCAAAGTTTCAGCCTGTGACCCAGTTTGTGAACAGAAAGATGGAGTTGAATAAATAATTGTAAAAGTCTGATGAGAAGTAGCTCACATTTTCTCTCTTTTTTTCTGCATCACTCTATTTTTGTTTCTCATTCGCTCGATTCTCTCCACAATCACTCTCTGTCAGCCTTGTTCCTCCAGCCTTGTTTTGTCTTGCTCTCTCACTTCTTCCTCATCCCTCGTTTCCATGCAGTAAGTAGCTCATGACACGAAGTCTGTTTAAAATGCTATTTACAGAGAGAATATTCTCAGGTGCTTTGAGCACCAACGCTGCCTGTCAGCGCTGTACTCGCACAGATGTGTGTGAGTGTATTTGTATGTATAGGCATGTAGGTGATGCTGTCTAAGTGGTAATTAAACATCAGTCTGTGAGTGTGTGGAACTCTTGACATTCAGGAAACAGCTGACAGAGACAGAGAGATAGAGAGAGAGAGAGACTTCAGCTGAAGTGACTGTGGAAACATCTCAACACAAAGTTTGCAAGAGTGAGAGAAAAAGAAAGAGATTATACTGATAACAAATGCAGCAATGCTGTTTTTTCCAGGTCAGCCCTTAAATTGCAACAGTAGACTGGAGGGGAACATTTTTCAAGAATTATGAAGATAATGTTATAATTTTTATTTTTTTTTAAGATTTATTTTTTGGCATGATCACCTTTATTAGATAGGATAGATCAGGATTGACAGGAAGTGAAGCATTAGAGAGATAGGATCAGGAAGGGTCTGCAAGCCAGGACTCTGAAACTTGTGACGCCCGAAGCCTAACAGCGCTGAATGTCGGTACACTGCACACAAGGCTATCGGCGCCCACATAATGTCATATAAGTTTTTGCTAACAATTACCTTCTTGTGCTTTCACAAACACTAAAAATAAAGGTGCTTTAAGAGGTTCTTCACAGCGATGCCATAGAACAACCATTTTTGGATCCACAAAGCACCAGTCAGAACCAACTTTTTCTTACCTTTTTATAATCTGAAGAACCTTCTTTCACTACAAAGAACCTTTTTAGATGTTAAAAGTTCTTTATGGAACTATTTAGACAAAAAGGTTCTTCTGTGGGATCATGAAGTACCTTTATTTTTAAGAGGACTGAAAAATACTGAGGCATTTTTTGAAAAGTCTTTATTTTGTTTGGACAAAGACAAGTCAGGTTTAGAATGACATTATGCCCACTTAAAATTAATACAAATCTGACCTTATTTAAATCATTTTTTTATTATTCAGATTCTTTTAGTCCTGCTGTCTGTAATTCCTTTTCTGTCCTTCCATTTTTTATGCCCTCTTTGCTTTTTAGGTGCAATATCCCCTTAATCCTCCCTCTCTCATTTCACACTCTGTGCCATCATAGACGAATGCTAATAAGATCACTAGAGATTACCTGCTTTTCATTTTTAACCACCTACTTTTGCATTTTAACCTCCTTTTGAGAGTTTTTTTTTTTTCACGCATATAGTAGATGAAGCTTCATTGTCATTCAAAAGGGTAGAAAATGAGGGGGGAAAAACAATAAAGGACACATGGCAGGCAGATATTGACAGAGCCGATCCTTGAGTCTCTGAGCTGGACTATTTGATGTTTTCCAGTCGGGCACTATTCCTTTGAAAATGAAGGGGGCTGTGCCTCCACCCCACTGTCTGAACTCCCCCTTTCTCCATATTATATCTAAGGGGGAAACAGGGGAGATTCGGGATTTCGATCCGTAGAGCTGCCATGTCCTTGAAGCAGCTGAGCCCCGGTATCTCCTCATGCCTCCAACAACTGCTCAACCTGTTGTTAGCCAAAAATATTGAACGGGAAGGTTTGATTGGAATCGGGTTCCTAGTGGCGTCTACTTTCTCTTTGTTCTATTCAGCAACAGAAACTGAATGTGTTCTGCCAGGCTGAGTGTGTGCTAACAAAATCAGATGTGCTAGCATGCTGTTAAAGAGCTGCCCCATCATTTGTGAAGGCAAAGCCCCCTGGCACTACATGACAAAAGCCCCCATGTCCCTCAGGGCAAGGTCGCGGCGCACAATTCACGAAACCCAAGTCAATAATGACAGGAGCTCAAAGCAGCTGCTATACAACATTAAGACAAACAGCTGAATGACTGAGAACATGGCAGCTCAGCAGGTAACACAGGTGTCGGGAAGCAGTAGAGGGTGTTGAGTGATGTCGTGGTGTTTTGGGTACACCATTTAGATTTCACAGCAATTACTGAGCCATGATGCCCTTTAAGCTGATCTTTTTCTAGCCATAGGCGTTGAAGCCTTTCAATGGTGGCTCATATATGAATCAGTGGCTTCATGCTGGTTCCAACCAAGGGAATATAGCTGAAATGAAAGAGACACTACATGCCATGACTGAGGAGGATGACTGTGTTTTCATAATTTAAGAGGTTGAATATATTCACTGAGATTTATAGGAAAGAAACAGCATTGCGGATTAGTCTTGTTCAGTCACAAATGCATAGTGAAAGAATACCAATCGCTGAGCATTGTGCTAAATAATAATGCCACCAATATACTGTACATTGCAGACTTCAGGACATAGAGATACCATGTGCATGCTATTTATGCATCTCCCAAATAAGTAATACAGTTATGAAATGTGATTAGAGATGCACAGTATATCCATACTGTATTAAATATCTGTTTAAATACCTGTTTGTCTGTTCTGCCAGATAATGCGTATTTGGTACACTTTACTGTAATAATGGCTCATTTGTTAACATTAGTTAATGACTTTTTTTTTTCAATATTAATTTTTGTTAATATTAATTTTAACATTAACTACAAATCAAAACATCAGTTGACATTTGTGAATGCACTTTAAAATTAATATTTAAAAATATTAATGCTTTAATTAAAAAAAAAAATAAATAAAAATTTTCATAATGTTAATTATTGTGACCACATTCACCTGTAACATTTCAAATAACATTTAACATTTATTTTACACTAAAATATTGGAGCATAATGCTCTGTATTATCTGCATTCCGATTTGAAGTCATTTTAAAACTTTTTTAGTGTCCTCTGGGCTCATATGTGTGGGATTTTGTTATAGATATATACAACATATATATTTGAAATATAATTCATTGGAAAATGCTCAGACTCAGACTGAGGTGCATCATAATGCAGTGCCCTTCTATTTAGTTTCAGTGAAATTATATACTTTCACAGCATTTGTTTGCTGTATAAAAGATTCCTCACACAGAAGAAAAACATTATGAAGAATATCTTCAAGAAATATAACTTCACTGCAGGACTGTAACTGAAACCACAGTTAAAAAGTCTGTTTAAGTTAGTCAAACTTTGAACCTGGCTCGCCAAAGCCTTGACTTCAATGACTTGAAGTTTTGAAGGTTACAGTATATGAGTTATTTAGTTTGAAATGAAAAACTCTGTAAGAAGATTTTCTTTTAGAGAAATGGTTTTATATACCAACCTACAATTTTAAGCTGCTACAGTCCAAATTAAATTCTGTTTTTGAAAAAGTGGCATACTGAAGGTCAACAATCTATATTTTCAGCTGCAGAAATGTCTTGACACAAGTTTGAATGGTCAGTATTTTAGATTTATCTGCTGCCGTGGTTTGCTTGATTTCTCTGAATCAGTCAACTTGAACAGTTGACTGATTCAGAGAATGGAATGGAATGGAGAAATGAAGTGGGGGGGAAATAAGGACATGCTGGATGTCTAGTCACATAATGAGCTTCAAGACTGCTTCAAGGCATAGTGGATTAGAGAGATTGGTGACAAATTGTCCTTAAGTAACCTAAAGGCTGTCTTAGCTAATGACCAAGTGGCAAAGTTGACTCTTGCTTGATGTAGGCTACATTGGGCAAAAAGACAGTTGCATGAAATCAGACTATTTTACAATTGTAATGCATTTACATTAGTCAGCCTTTTTGCTTTTAAGAAATTCATTCTTTTATTCAGCAAGGACGAATTAAATTGATCAAAAGTGTTTCACATTATTAATGTTTTTTTTATTGTATTGATAAAAAAATGCTTTCAAAGAGATTATTACATGTTTAAAATGTACTAATCCCTCTATCATACGAATTAGCTTATGTTCTTGATTTTGGTATGTAACATCCACTTTTCTCAATCAAATCATTTCCTGGTAAAATAAATCATATATTTTTTCCCTCCTAAATACTTAATGTCTTTAACATATAAATAAATCAAATTATAGAAGTAAAATGGGCTGGAGCTGACATTACAACATTTTGTCACATCTTTTTAGTTAATCTTTTTAAGAACAAAAAAGTGAAAGTTTGATGTTTTGGAGAAATAAGAGTTTGGAGAAAGACTAAACAAACCCTCAACCAACCCACAAACCACAGAACTCTGAGCTTATTGCATTGTCAGCTTGACCAATGGCCATATTACATATTGTTGAGGGAATGGCGACTCAGAGCAGGTGAATCTACTATTGAACGAAGCTATCAGATTAAGTCCTGCAAGGCTATATGTCATACTTTCTGCTGGAACAGAACATCCTTCTTCGTTCATTCCACCTCATTCACCAATTCATCATCCCAAACATACACATAAATATTACATGTTAATTGGCACACGTCTTTTCCCCAAGCACCTAAAGGCAGGGTCTGCATGGTTAATAGTTAACAGCATTGTTTAGTGAAAGCAGTGGAGGTCTCTAGCTTTGCTTGCGGGCTAATGTGCTCATTAACATCGCGCAGCTCACCTGTTTCTTCAGCCCGCATGCAGTCTTTGTTTGTTTTATCTTGCTTCATTGATTTATCCATCAGTGCTGCAATCCATCCATCTAACCAGTCCTTATTTGTATTCTGCTAATAACCTAAAAGGAACAGTTCACCCAAAAGCGATAATTTGCTCACCTTCATGTCATTCCAAACCTGTTTGACCTGTATGCAACATAAAGCAAAAAACATTTTTTGGACCCCATTGACTTTGATTGCATAGCCAAAACAGATTTTCACTGAATAGCTTTGAAATTAAATTTTTGGGTGACCTATCCTTTTAAGATTATCACGCTCTCATAACAGTATCATCAGTTCTAAGTTTCATCTTGGCTTTTTGGTCTCTTTTTGTAATGTTAATAACAGGAAACAGATTGACACGTGTGTTAGAGCAGGAAGACCCTTATTATACTGTTTTCTTGCTTCTGTTTCACACACACTAACTCAGTCTCTTTGAAGTCCAGCAGAATGAGGAAAGGGGGCTCCTCTGCACTCATGAAGTATTCATGCCAGTGTGTGTGAAAGTGCATGCTTTGCACGTCAGCGAAGTGTGTTCGTGTGATTGAAAGAGAGAATGTGTGTGTGTGTGTGTGCAGACAAGTGTGTGTGGACCATGCTGCCTATCAGTGGCGCTTTGCACAGCAGCTGTGTACTGACACTGTGTCTGGGAGGGGAATGGAAAGGGGGCTGGGCTGAGGAGAGGGAGAGTGCAGCAAAGCGAGAGGGAGAAGGTGAGAGCGACTCACCAGATTGAGAGAGACGCGGAGAGTAGACGGAGAGGACCGTTGGACTTCTGCCAGGGTTTCCCAGCAACAGCAGAAGCAGGAATCGACTCTTTTTTTCCTCATCCCAGGGGATTTGCCTTTTCCATTGCCTTCCCTGGGAGTTCTGTCATTGGGAGAGTGGCAGAGAGGAACGCAAAAGAGTGGAGGAAAGGAGCGCAGCAGCGAGGAACGAAGTGCCCCCGCCCAGCTTCGATGCAGAGGTGAAGTGAGGGTACCTTGGAGGGAAGTGGAAAAGTCGATCGCAGTTTTGGGTTACAAACTTTTCCGACAGGTGAACGGAAGCACTAAACTTTGGCAATTCACTCCGTGGAACTAGAGTGCGGTGGAAAATGCTTCTCTGCAAAAGTGTCACATACCTGTTCCTTCTGCTGAAAACTTTTGAGGGTCGTCATGAGCGTTTCTGACATCAGCTTATCGCCCCGCTCATCTTGCAGCACCTGGATCCATTTCCTCGTCTGGGAATTTGCATGAAATGGACCCCTGATGACAGTGACAGTAATCACATCGGCCCGTCTTCCAGCAGACACCTCTAGCCCCCCGTCTCCAGCCTGCCTTTCGCACCCGCCCCGCCTCGCTCTCACATGTGCCGGGAGCTGTGGAGTGCTCTTACCGGGGTCTGGAATGAACAAGTTAAAAAGCTGCTTTTCTCGCCGCTGTGATGATATGACCTCTGAACTGAGATAATGGATTGGAGAGAACTGTAAGTACAGTGGACTCATTTGAGTTGTTAATTGACCCATTATAAGCATTTTTCGGTAGAGTTTGTGTAGTTCAACTGGTTCTAGCAAACTAAGGATATAGGGTTTGATTCTTAGGATTTATTTGGATAAATAGTCGATATTTACACATCCTCAACTCTTTTTAAACCTCTGACTTTCTCTCTTCTTTAAAGCACAAAAGATATTTGAAAAAATGTTTCAGTTTTTGTCCATTAGTCGATTATCACTGCATTATGAAAGATAAAAGTTTTTGTTTAAAAGAAAGAAATTCAGACAGGTTTGGAATGACAGGAGGGTAAGTAGATAAATAGAATCTTTTATTATTTTTATATCATTACTTCTCTAACATGCTGCTCCATTATTTAAAAGCTAAGTATGCTCAGTAGCAACCCTAAAACCTCACCTGCAGTAAAACTAGTAGCAGCAACAGCAAATCCAGAGGGAGACTGTTCACTGCAGGGGAGGGATGGGAGATTTAACAGGTGGGTTCATCTGGATAAAGCCCAGCCTAGCGTATCAGAGCTCACTCTGCCATGCTGCTGTTCACCCACTCTGGTCACTCACCTCTGTTCGCTCCTGTCTGATATCTCAATCTTTTGTGTGTGTGTTTCTGTGTAGTGCTTCATAAAGACCTTGTATAGCATTTGTTGTGCAGCCAGACGCGGTGAATGCGGCTCTCTGCTCTATGTGTGGGCGTGGGTCTCCTCTTTATGTTAGAGGCGGTGCTGCATGTGTGTGTGTGTGTATGGTGTGTGGAGGAGGAGGCAAAGAAGAGGCTTTGTCTCCATAGGTGGGTTTAACATTAATAAAACACTCCTCCTCTCACTCAAGTATTTTTGTAACCTCTTATGCCCCCTATTACAAGCTCTTCATCTTCACTCTCAGTCTCTCTCCCTCATTCACTCCCAGAGTCCAAAATTAACACTTGACAAGTGCCAAATGAGAATAAAAATTGGCTTTGGTGAGTAAACAAAATGCTCTGCTGTTACTAATAACTAACTATTTATTTATTTATGCATTTTTTTATTTAAATATGTGTCTATATATAATATTTTAGGAAATAATGAAAAAAAAATTATATACTTGGGTATATTTAATGTCAGTAAAGTTTTTGCAATTTAGCCAAAAATGCTAACTTGATTGTGCTTTGTCCCCTATTTAAATATGCACATACAGATAATGCTAAGGGCTAATTTCTTTCTGTAATCTATGTGTGTTTGCACACACATCCCATCACACCTTTTAATGCATGGCACATGCACATTTCCTGTGGGGGCCTCCTCTTGTGTCCTTCATGGAGACTGTAATTACACAGTGTTCTCTGTGATTTTTCACCCCTGAAGAGGCTGTGCTGAAGGAGTTGAAGGGAGAGAAAGAAAGGATGTGAGGAAGAGTGACGCATTTAATGAGCTCAAGCTTTTCTCCTAGAGCCCTTCAACCTCATGCTAACAGGCATAAAGACACAAACGCCTGCTGGAAAACACATACAGCTTTAGGAAGCTTGCATATTTTTTACTATAGAAAGACATGCATAGCCAAAAGCATGTGGAGAACCAAGCACCACACCGATATGCACATTTTTGTTAATAGGAATCTTGTCCTTCCTAAAAGGTTCTGGTCCTCTGGGAATGCTCTTGAGTAGATGTTGGAACATGAATGCAGGTTTTCACAGGAGCATGAGTGAGGTCAGGCACTGCCGTTGGGTGAAGATTTGACTTAATTGGAGTCTCCACATACTTTTGACTGTGTAGCTAATTATAATTACTTCAGCCTAACCAAAGCCAAAACAAAAAGAAAATTGGCATTTCTAGAATAATGAAGACATTGTGTCTCTATGAACCATTTTTGGTAGCTGCTGATTACACCATAAAAAGAAGTTTTTTCAGATTTAAATACCCTTTGTCAGTAATCTAGCGCTTGCACTAGTTTTGTGGCTAAAATGAACATTTTTTGTCTGTGAGGCTTTATGTATTCCACCTTCCCAATTAATTTTACATAATTTTATATTTATTTTGCATTCAATAATATTATTTAAAATTTACGCTATGTTCATAAGTTTGGGATCAGAAAGATTTGTTTTTGTTTGCTTTAAATTAATAAAAAATTAAACTACAATCATATAATTATGAAAGATTTCGATTAAAAATAAACTTTTATCTATCTAAAAATTTATCTATCTTTAAAATATTAAGCAAACTGTTAAATGTTTTTTTGTGTAACAAATTAATCTCTTAAAATAATTTAGGAAGGATCATGTGACAGTGACTAGAGCAATGGCTTTACAATCACAGGAATAAATAGCATTTTGAAATATATTATAATACACAACAGTTACACTAAACTGTAATAATATTTCACAACATTTCTGTTTTTTGATCAAATATACAGTATGCAGTCTTTAATTCTTTGTGTGTCTGTAATCATTTGCTGCTGGATTGACATGGAAACTCTTACCGATTTATTCAAACTGTGTTCATCTCAAAACTTTGGTGGACATAACAATGCAGGTCCAATTCAGGAAAAACTTCCTAGACATGACTCTTTCATTTAACTTTTTGTTTGCTGCTCTTCCACAGGGCTGCCCAGAAGCTGAACCTCTCCAAACGGAAGAAGCCT
This sequence comes from Enteromius radiatus, assembly GCA_032357445.1. NCBI lineage: Eukaryota > Metazoa > Chordata > Actinopteri > Cypriniformes > Cyprinidae > Enteromius > Enteromius radiatus. The sequence goes on from JAUCMS010000045.1 coordinate 9,217,872, forward strand.
CAGCCGCTTCCACCCTCCCCACCTGACCCAGAAGAACCGTTCTTCTACACTGATGGCTTCAGCGCTGCCCTGCAGCTCTCACCTCCACCTGTACCCCCATGTCTCCTCAGAGCAGGGTCAAAGGTTAAGGACAGCCCTGGGATGGGAAAGGTACAGTAAAGTCTTGATTGCTAAATCTTAAGGTCTTTTTTTTTTTTTTGATTTTTTAATGGGAATGGTTAGTAAAACAAGATCAAAGTTTAGAAGATGAAGGTTGTGCCAATATTTTTGACAATGAAAAATAGATTATCTTAAAACCATGTTGACCGCTTATACAGCATTTTAAAAAAGTGTTTTTTTTTTTTCTTCTATATTAATAAAATGACATCATGCATAAACCCCTGGTTGCCCTCTGCATAAGAATGCCTGTGGGTTTTTTGATTTGGCTAGTTCTCGGGTTACCATCAAAGCAGACTGTGTGTGACAGCATGGGTTGGCCCAGTTGTCCTGATTCCCAGGCTGTTGGAATTCCAAGAAGCTCCTTCGGAATGCCACACAGCATTCCTTGTTGTAAATGACGGACAGGCCGTGGGAGTGGGAAAAGCAATGTATGAAAACAGAAGGGTCAGAGAATGATATCAGGGGGCATTTGAATGAAAGACATATTTTTCTCTCAGAATAGAGCTGTTTATTAGAGCTGGACAGTCTGAGTGCACAAATGCTTATGATATCCCAACAACTCGAAGAGCCATATTTGTGTCTCATTCTTGGATTATTGAAACCAAATTTATAAGAATTATTTTTGGTGATCAGGAATATTTTGCATGAGGATTTCCTCTAAGTATATGAGAAACAATGGACAGATCATATGCCAATTTTGTATGTAAGGCAAAGGGATAACTATCTAAACCTGTAGAAATGTTTTTTTTTTTTAATTCAAACCAATTCTCCATGCTAGATGTTTATCAAAACTCATATTTTGAAAATTAGAGTAAAGCAGATTCAACTTAACTAAACTAATAAAACATCTCTCTTAGGGATAAATTATATTAAAATTCTCTCCAACACCGATAAGCTAATAATTCTTTTCATATTTACTGAAAGTTATTAAAATACTATACAGTTTTGTTTGAAATGAAGATTTGCTTAGTTTTCTTTAAACAGTGTTTAAGTTGGTGTTTTTAACATGGTGTTAGACGACAGCAACAATAATCTAAATGTTAAAAACAATATTAAATATCCAATACCAATTAAATAAAAAATATATATAATAATGGCCAATAATATTCATATTGCTGATATACGGTATTGAGTATTCCTATTATCCTGATGTGATTAGGACTATGCAGTACTATGACCATAACGTGTTTTGCCTATAAAAAAGCCATAAGTCTCAGTGACTGGATGATCGCTGTCATGCTAAAGCATGTTGGTATCCATTAGGCAAAGCACTTAATCCCAGGTCACTCCAGGGGGACTGTTTCTGCAATTAGTGTACTTGGAGTCACTTTGTATATAGAGCATCTGCTTAATATTAACCTACTAACAATAATGAGCTGAGGTCATGCCCTTTCACTGGCTTCTCTGGAACATTTGTACATAATACTGCTACATCTTGTCATGTAACGGACAGTTTCATATATACTCTCTCATGGGACTTTCTAGAGCATCACAAGCATCTCAGCATGTCGCCGCTATTTTGGGTAACAAATTCATTCCTTTGCTTAACACCCCCTGGAGGTCTAAAAGCCATGGAAGATTGCACTAACCCACGTATGACCCTCCTCCAGCACAGGTGATGCACTCTAAATAAATTCAAAGAGATGGGACCCATTAGAGCAGGGGTGTCAAACTCAGTTTTTGGAGGGCCGGAGCCCTGCAGAGTTTAGATGCAACCCTAATTAAACACACCTGATACTGTTAATCAAGTCATTAAGG